>JAAEAF010012684.1:0-14191 GCA_011037195.1 Triatoma infestans
GCAATGTCCTAACCACTAGACGATCACGGCAAATCGAACACTTGGTGCTGTTACAGATATTACATGCAACACAACTGTACAGCTTTGATTTGTTTATATTTTTAAAGTCCTATTTTAATGGTAATTATTGTATTCTTTTAATGGAATAAAATTAGTTTATGTTCATATAAAGTAAGAAACTAAAATGACTAGTGCTTATAAAACAATAGATTATTTTAACAATGCCAACTTGATCAATGGATAAAACCAATAAAAGGTATATAAAGGTATATAAATTTGTTCATGACAATGAAAAACCAATTAAAACTGAATAAAGGGTTTTACTAGTTTCTATAAATCAGGCCGCTATAAATAGATATATGTAACTGTACTAAAAAAAAAAAAAATCATTAAAACTTCGCTAGCATGATATTCCTTTATGTTAACACTAGTAATTCCGTCACTAAGCTTGAAGTCAATATTCATGAAACCACAATTGCACAAGTTCACGTATGGTTTTGTTCAGTTTTTCTTGATCTCTTTGAAAATGATGCAAAACGTTATTCTTTAAATTTTCTAACTAACATAAAATAGTTTATATACCTTTTTTAGTGAATTTTCTCTGAGAATATGTATTTATTATAGAGAAATTAGGTTAATAGGTTTACTTTTAGATTATCATTTAAGAACCACTATGTGGTTTTCTATTAAAAAGCCATTAAATATTGCAAACTAAAAATAAAAAAAAATTGAACAAATTTATCACTTTGACCTAGGATAATTACATTAAGAGAAAGTTATATATATATAAAACTTAACCACAATCTTAATGCTGGATTCTCCCAGCCTCCTAAGATTTAAAAAGAATTCAGCAAAGTGTTACCGTAATAAGCACGAGTAGAGTGGCTACTTAGCCACCCCATAATCGTGTCCACTTTAATCTAAAGACAACACTGCAAAAATTGATTTAGATGGGTGTTGTCGAAGAGCAGCAGTTAAAAAAAACCTTCTTCAATTCAAACTTCGTCAATTGATTCAAAACTTTGTCTTTTGCTTGGGGGCGAATTTCAATGAAGGTCGAAAAAGGTACGGTTTAAGAAAGATTATGGTATTTTAATATTAAAGGGAGGAAAATGAATTAGAGAAAATCTTAAAAATATTTTTTGATGAATGCAGATTAATTAGCTGGAGGAAGATTTACGGTAAATTTTAAATCCCCTAATACAAAATGTTAGGCTTGGTTGCCCAGTGGTGACCGGTGAAAATATGGTTGCTACATATATAAAATAAGATTTTTTTTCTCAAGCTATAACCGATTTATGTAAGTAAATATATATATATTTTTTAAAATTCTTATTATTATTATTACAACGGCAAGATATTACCGCAAGTATAATACGGTTGGTTAGATGAAGCATACATAATAAAACGAGTGGAGAAGCTAATCTGTCGTAGCACTCGGCAAATAGTCCTTCACTCACTAGACTAACTCGTGAGCAAGTCATTAGGGCATTGTCACTTGAGACAGGAAACTATCTCCTCGCAGGAGGACTGTCGGGTAGGGTTTGGGAAGAGAGGCGGCGGACAAGAGGTTTATAGAACTGTAATTTGTTATATCGGATTGTGGGGTTTAGTCGGAAAGGAAAGGAATATTGCGGTCATAAATGAATTTTACGTTTGGATACATAATACAGACCAATGACAATAGTTCGAAGGATTTTACAGAGATTGTAAAGTTTGGATTCCTAGCAGGTTGGAATGCTTGGCAGAAATGTGTATACTGTATTAAAAAAATCTGCTTTAATATATTGTAACGCAGCCAGTGGTGCCATCTGAGAGAGGAAGTAGGAACCTCAAGTTCTCTTAGTGACCGATAGGAAGCGCTGGCGACGCGCTCTAGTGCTTTCTGGACGGATTGAGAAGATTCTAGAAGATTCTCCCCCGGTATAAATAGTGGGACCGCAGAGAGTTGAGAGAGTTTCCAGTTACAAACGAAGTGTACGTTTGTGCAAAGTGTATAAAAAGTGAACTTTTGTGGTTTAAACTGTGAAGTAATTATTATTAAGTATTTTATTTTGTAATTTATTCTGTATAACAATAAACTGGTGTTTTCTTTATTGAAGTTTAAAGTATTTTCTCTATACGAACCCACTTAAAACTAGGCCTAGCTAGTTTGGAGGGAAAAACGGTACAACATATTTTTTTAAAACTTAGAACTAGGAGTGCGATTGCACCTTGCAACAAATAAATAGTAGAACACATTGATACTAGAAGAGTATCCACCCATACTGGGTGAGTAACCACCCATTGAGGGCTCCAAAAAATGAATTAATTATTGATTTCCACCGACGAGTAAATCTCAAGGCCAGTATCGTCTCAGATGATGAGAGAGTTTATCAGAAAGGTGTGAAGATTTGAGAAGTTGGCATGGAAAGGCGAGAATGAAATCTTTGTTTAAAATAAAAAAAATAAATTCTTCTATTTTTTTGCATCTACTGAATTCTTCAATATCCTTTCAATATATTTTATCTGTAGCGACACTGTTTTATTAAGCAGTGTCGGGAAATATTTATTTTGTGCACAAATACGTGCATACGAATATCGACGAGTCTACCCGTCACTGATTGATTGTGATGATTGCTATAATAGATGTGAGAAGGAGAGAAAATTAGAGAGAATGAATTTAAAGGAAAGATGAAGAAGAACAAAAATAGATGATATGCTGAACACTGGATAATGATTAGAAAACATAAACTGCAAGGACTTTACACTGTTAACAGATGTTACAGAATAAGGCCACGAGAGAATAATAAAGAGAGACACAGACTGGCTGAAGAATTATAAAGTAGAATTATTGTTTGCTGACCGATATCGATAACTATTATAAAACTCTGTGCTGAACTGTTCTTCTGTAGCTCTATATATATATGAATAAAATTCTCCCGCCCTAGTCTGGCCTAGGTGGGGAGTAACTAAGGTTTGATTCAATTAATGTCTGATTCTTCGCTCTTCGGAATTCTTAATGATTTATCTCTCATTACTGTGCATTAGATAGCAGTGGTAATTTTTATGTAATCTAAAAAGCGTTAATAGAAAAATTCCATTTCTAACAGTGCACTTAATTACGAACATTTTTAACAAGTTTTATTACATTATTTATACATAAATTGTTATAATTTAGAAATACAAAAAAAATATTCAGTTTTTCTTTTTACATGGGGGTGCTGAAGTGCCGCATTGCATATGTACCAATCGCCACTATGGAAGATGAATGCTTTATCATCTGGTATTTTATCCGTCTTAGCAAGCAAATTTATAGTTTTCCTGACTGGTTTCTGATTTTCATCCATCGTTAGAGTAAATTCACCAAGTTCATGTAGAGAGTTCACTTTGTAATAGTATCCAAAGAGAGCAGGCAGAGAACCAAATGCTAGGACCACTCTTTTGGATTAGAGTGGTACGGGACACAGAGAAGATATAGTTCAAATTAGTTCAGAACGGAAGGTCACCCGCTAATCAACGTGTCATTATCCCTCACCACACTACCGTAATCTACCATCTTTACTGTAAAGTCCAGGCAGTCAGTGTAACTTATTATTATTATACAGTATTAACCAATGTTAACCAAGTCTTGTTAATTTCATCAAACCAGACCAATTCACTTCATCTAACCAACTCCTTGGTGGCAGCGGTGGGATGAAGAGAATTGGTCTGGTTTGATGAAATTAACAAGACTTGGTTAACACTGCTTAATACTGTATAATAATAATAATAATAATAATAATAAGTTACACTGACTGCCTGGACTTTACAGTAAAGATCGTTGATTAAGATAGAGTGGAAGCGTTCTGAACTAATTTGAACTATATCTTCTCTGTGTCCCGTCGCTGTATTTATATGGTTTCTCCCACTCTAATCCGAGAGAGTGGTCCTAGCATTTAGTTTTCTTCTCTGCTCTCCTTGGATACTGTTACAACTTCAACTTAATAAATATATTACACTCACGTTTGGTTGGTTGTACGTATATGTGGGGAAGTTATGAAAAAAACTTGGTGATTTTACTCTGACGATGGATGAAAATTCGAAACCAGCATGAATAAATATGCATGTTACAACGGATAAAATACCAGATGTTATCCAGCATTGCGGACCTATCCACATATTCAACGATGAATACTTTAAGTTTATTTTCCATAAAAAAAAAGAAGTAATTTTCTTTTAAATTGATTGAACTTTTACTTCTTGAATACTACTTGAATTTTATTATTTTTTTGAATTTTCAGTATAATGTACAATATTTCAGTATAATATATGGGGTACTGCCACCTGTACAATATTAATACCCATTAGAAATGTTGCTAGAATTCCAAATTTGAAACTAAATCGGTTAACCAGAAATGCGATTTTAAAGAATTAGTATATTTGAGTATTTTTAAAATTTTCTCGAAAATGGCTTCATTGATTTTCATTAAACTTTAAATGGTGATTACACACTGATTTAAAATGTTACACATTTATTTAAATGATTTTTATCCGGAATAACTGATTTTAAGGAGTTCTGCAAAATTTATGTCAGCGTAAATTTCGAATGTTACTTCAATGTTTAATGTTTATATGTTTATAGCAAGTGAATAAGAATTTCAATTTTCAATTTTATACTTTAAAAGCATTAAAAGAAGTTGTGTGATTATTTCACACCGGAAATTTAAATACAACAAATATACCCATTTTACCAATGGATTTACCTACTTATAAATATATATTATCACTATTTTTCGATACATTAGATATAATTTGTATTCTCTACTTGTGAAAAAGCAATAGAATTTCACAGATGAGTTGAAGAAAGTGAAAATTATACGTTAGAAAGTAGCATTAGATTGTCCATTGCACAAACTTTAGTGAAATATTGTACGATAAAGAGACCCCACCCGTAATATATAATTCACGAACGGTTAAATTACCGTGACACAAAACACAATGGCTACTTTATTATTTATATGCCATATACTGCTCTATATTAAATAAGTATTTTACAGACTATGAAAATGTTTATAAATATATAAACTTACAGAAACCTCATAAAATCAATATATACTCGTATATGTACACACACATATATATGTATAATATATATGTATGTATATATTTATATATAAACATATATGCCCTATATTATATTATCTGCTACAGATTTAAAAAAAATGTCCCTAAAAAATATATCTCTTGCCTCTTATTTGTGACAAGATCGTAATACTTCCTCTTACCAGGAAAGTTTGACGTCACATCGCCTCCAGTAACCACTTAAAGGAATTTTCTTCGGCAAAAATATTTCAAGTGAAATTGGTACTTGTAAAGTTTTAAAAATGGTTACATGTGTTCTTGATATACCAAGTTTAAAAAAAAAAAAAAAAAAACAGTTGAAGCCCTGTCTCAAAATAGACCACAGCTCCCCAGACCTATCATCCATTCTGGAATCGTCCATATAGCATCGGAGATAATTCTCAAGTATCATACCAGACGGACTTAATCTTCCCTAAAAGGTAACCTGATACTGTAAGAGTGATCAAAAACATAAGTCTTCAACATTCTAGGAAAGCAAAAACCTGTAATAGGAACCCCTAAAACCATTTCACGTTGAATGGTAGGATGACCATATCGCTTGCCCTGCCACAAAAATCTGCCTCTTTAATTTCTATAACAGGCTTTCATTGCTAGGTTTTTCACCTTTACATAGAGCGATAGGATTCCCCACAAAGTCTCCATAGCTGCAGTCACCGTCAGACAAGCCGGGGCGTTGAATAGCTTCAACTAGCTGTCTAGCGGATCACATCTCAATGCGACGCCACCACACCAAAGCCGCATATAGTAACCTAGGTTTAATAACCATACAATAGATCCAGAACATGAACTTGGGAGTAATCCCCCAGCTCTTACCTACAATTCTTCGATATTGCCAAAAGATTTGGAAATTACTGCCTTCTGATGCTGTGTCTTAACATGTTCCGTCCAGTTTAATTTGTTGTTGAAAACTACTTCAAGAATCGATTTACTAATCTGTATGGAAATGCCTAACAATCTGGAAGGTATAATACCTACTATCTTCATCCTATGAGTAAATACAATTACCTGGGTCTTATTAGGGTTAACCATGGTTAAGAGGGCGCTTTGCATTAAGTCTGAAATTGTATACAGACAACGCCCCAAGTTGTAAAATTAGTTATACGTGTTCTTGATATACGAAATTTAAAGAAATCAGTTGAAGTCAATTTCTAGAAAACTGGATAATTGAAGTATCCATTCATTCAGCAAAGTAACACTTCCGGATTGATCGATTTTTAACTAAAAACCTGTTGCCAGAAGCTCCTGATTGCACATAAATGAAATATTAACTTTGAACATCATGCGCCTTCCCGACTATTGAGTTATACTGACACCACATGCAACCAGATAACACACACAAACATGGAATAATTTGAATATCATTCTTACTGCTCAATGGCCTCGAAACATCATTTCCATTAATGACTCAATTTTCGAAATTTTGACATCACAACACTCTCTTTTATAGCAATTAGAGATAATAAAAACTGACAGTTAGTAAAGTAATTAAGTAAAGACGGCTAGCACTATAAGTTAGTAACTAGACGGATAAGTTAGTTTCTTGAATTTATTATTAAGTAATGTAATGGTGTGATGATGTGTATTTGTAGTAGCACGAGCGGTGTAGTAAAAAATGGCTTGTAAGTATGCAAGTTTAAAAGAAAATGAAGTATTAGCAATAATAAAGAAATCACCACTGTTTTATAAATAAATATATTATTCTTTAAGAGAAATTAAGTACTTTGAATATCACAATAAAAGCTTATAATAAATTCTTATAACTTGATACTGGTATAGCTCTGATGCTTCCACCTTGATTTTTAGAACAAGTCTGTCTGAAAGAATCTTTTCTCTTTGTTCCTTCAATTCCTCCCCTATGAGGAGAAGGGATAGTACAATGCCATAATTGTTCTCGAACCGTACCAGTAACTGGACTTGTTATCCCTGGCTTGCCCTTTTGCAAGGGAATGTCACATTTCTGATTTTATTATAAATTAATATTATTTCCAAGTTTGTTGCATCCATCACATTATTCTCAAGAATAATCATTAAATTCATCTATTTTATATTTATTTATATGTCTTAATTAATTGTTATTATTCTTTTTATAGCTTTCATGATTTAAGAAATATTAATAATTTCGTGTTATTTAATCAGAAGTAAAAGTTAAATCAATTAAAAATTGCCAAGAAAAGGTACTTTTATTATGCAAGGTACTTTTATTTAGCTAAATTTAACTTAAAACATTGGGCCATCTTCCATATAATCACGCAGTTGCGGCTAGTATATATGCACTGCGGCACTACAGCATCTCCAAGAAAAATGATTGAAGAACATTTGTCAATTATAAAACTATGTCTATACTGCAGGAAGGAAATGTCGTGTTAACTAATCGGTTAGCTAATCTGGTTTCACACCAGATTTTTTTTATATACATGATTTCCTTTTGTAAGTGCAACTTGATTGCTAGTTGTCAATGCACAACAGTTCACCATCATTATACATACATACCCTACATCTTCTGAATTGACTTCATTCATTCATAGTATGAATCCAGGTTTACTGAATATCAAATTAATTAGAACCCAATCCTTGTACTCCCTATAATAAGTTTGAATTATGGCACATTGATTTTAGGCATTTTTACTTTCTCTTACTCCCTAGAAAGCGGAAGTATTGTGATCATGCCCAAATTTTGCGATATCGAGTTTTCACCGGAAATATCCGTTTTGAGGTTACCTGAATCCAAAAATGTGGTTTTTATCAAATGATTTGTGTAAGTCTGTGAATAGCATAGCTCAAACATGAAAAATCGTAGAAAGTTCAAACTTGATAATCCGTTTAGGTATCACCATGAGATCCGCCAATAGGTCAGCTGTCAAAATTCCTCAACCCAAAGTACCACTTTGCTTAATTTTTTTTTTTTTTTTTTTTTACTTTCTTGCAATTTTCCCAATTCCAACGATTTTCTTCTGACATGTATATCAACTAGACATGCAGTTATCTGCAAGTTTTATTTGAAACATTTCTCTGGAAAAATCCATTTAAGGACAATTTTGGTGAAGTGTTGGGGTTAAGTTTTCCTCTAAAATGCTATTTCAGTTTACTTTACAATTCTATTATCTAAATAATATTAATTACAGTTAAATGTGTTGTTGAAATTCCGAGTTTGAAAAAAATCAGATGACTGGAAGTGCGTTTTTTACTGAAATATTTTTTTCAGTTTTCTGGTATTTTCTGGAAAACGGCTGCAATGATTTTCTTTAAAAACTAGGAATTGTTAACTACACATATAAAGAGCTACAACATTTATTTCAAACATAAATGTTAAACACATTTATGTTTCAAATGAAACATAACTGAAGAGATTATTTAAGGGGGACTTTATGGGGAGGGTTTTTCTCTAAATTGCTATCATAGTTGATTATATACAATTCTACCATCAAAACAAAATTAATTAAGAAATAAATAGATTGCCAAAATTGCAGTGTTTCAAGGAAATTAGTAAACCAGAAGTGCGCTTTTACTGAACATTTTTTTTTTTCCAGTTTTCGACGAACACCAAAGAATTTCATCAAATTTGGTACATAAACTATAAAATTTGTCTATTACAATTTTGAAAACTGGATTAATAGAAAGTAGTGTGAGTGTTTGACACCAGATTTTTTTACACTGTTATCATTTTCATTTTCATTTGTGAATGCGGTATCCGTCTAAAAATATGTATTTCCGGTGAAATTCAATTTCCCGTTACTGACAGGAATCAATATTTTATTGATAAAAAAATAAATAAATAAATGAAAAGATAAAAAAAAAATAAATAAATAAATAGTATTATGGCTGAAAGCAGAAGGAAATAATAAATACTGAATGATATTAGAAAAAAGATTGTAAGACCTTGTTATTATAGTGTGTGTGTTGAGGATTACCAAGGAGGAAATCTCCAGGGGTCATTGAGAGGATAGAAACTTATTTGTGTGGGACAAGTAAAGCTTTTTTTTTTTCTTTTTTTTTTTCTTTATCAAGTCCCTTTCAAAACTTCTTCAAACAGATAAAGATTGTCCAATTGTAAGTAGGATATCCATTTGCAACAAGATTCCAACACAGAAGGCTAATATCCGTATTGGAAAAAAGAATTTAGCATGAAAGCTACTGTGTACTATACTTTCTCTTGTTACAGTTAATGCAAGTATACAATTGACAAATGTTTATTCAGTTTGTCCTAAGATAAAAATATGGTACATATATATCTACAGTGGCAAATAATATTTTAGAATGATAACATTGTAATCCAGAAGATAGTACCAAAACATTGGACAGATCTCCAATTATATTTTATATCAAACATTATATATTCCTCAGAACGATCGAAAAATCGATGTAGTATATTTCAAATAAACGTTGAGTAGTTAATTTATGTGCAGTTAGTTTGCAAATTTTAATAAAATTATTGCAGCCGCTTTTGGGAAAATTCCCTCCCCCCCAAAAAAAAACTACTCATAAACCAATTCCATAAAATTGTCCTTAACTAATTTTTTGACAAATTTAGTTTAACTAATTTGCTAGAATTCTAGAATGGATCTGATATAATGATGAATTAGCTCCTAGAGATCCATACCAGAGAGAGAGAGGGTGAGAGAGACAAAAGTGACAGGACCACTCTCTCGGGCTAGAGTGGGAGAAACTGCTTAAATACAGTGACGGGAGAGATACGGAATATAGCAGAGTTTCACTCGGCATCACAACGACAACGTGCCATCTATCTTCTTACCTTTTACCTCTCACTATCATTCTATATAATATTTTAGTGTAAAGTCCAAACAGTCAGTGTCCCTTTTTTACATTATGCCAGTGTTCAGCCATAACTAGTTTATTAATCTAAAACAAACCATTTTCTCTCCTTTATCATATCCATCATAGATGGTAGAACGATTTATTTTATTGAAGTGTACTTTGAGAAAAAAACCTTAACGTTCCTAACCCCCAAGCAAGCCCCAAAAGTGATAAGCATTTTCTAGAGAAAATTGCGAAAAATTGAGAAAGTTACTTAGTAAAGTCGTACTTCCGGTAGATGTTTATTTCATTGACCAAAAACTTCGTCTCAGATATGGTGGTGATACCTAAAACAGAATATCAAATTTGAACTTTTGCTATTTTTCTTCTTTATTTTGAAATATTTTATAAAAAAAAAAAAAAAACACACACGCACACGTTTTTTTTAGGGCATCTGACAAACGTATCTAGGAAAAACACAATTTCGAAAATCGAACACGATCGCAATATTTCTTCTTATGGCAGTAGATTGTAGATTATTGTAGGGGATTATCGCACTGCGACCTGAAAGATCTATTGTGCCCCTTGCAGCCTTGTCAATGCACTATCAGCCTCCAAGCAGGGTCCTCTGCTACAGACAACACTGCTCATCACCGGACAGTGGAGTTGTAGAGGCTCCTAGGAAGAGAAAATCTAAGGGCAGCATGCTGGATCGAACCCGGGACTTCACTGAGTCCAGCTTCCACTGAGCTAATTCCTTCCTTCTCCCTTGACTTACGCCAGTTAACTAAGAATTTAAAACCCTAGTTTGTATACTGTGTTTGTCTTTGTCTGAAAACTATAGAGTGTATGTAGTTTTAGTGTATTGTGTACTGTGCACGGTGTACTAAGCTGTGGTAACCCATGGGTCGCTACTCCCCAAGTAACTGCATGCAAAGATACTCCTTGCGGGCCTCTTATGGCATTAATGGAAAGTAAAAAGCTACAGTAATGCATGCTTGATATTTGTAATCATATCAATAAATATACGACAGTGGCGGAATTAAATCAATGATAGTGCACAGGACATGAAGCACTAGTGAAGCAGTGCGCCCTACATTCTTTCGCATCACCTACACGTTGATGATAGTGTTGTCTATAAAGAGAGAACACTGCCTGGAGGCCGGCAGTGCACTGAGAAGTTTCCAGTGGCCAATGACCATAAATGTTTATGCCAAAAAAAAAATAATAATAATGAACCTCGACAGATAATGGGTCCAAAATCCATTATCCTTTAATATTTGCTTGTATTTTACCTTGAATATAACATCGATTTACAATAAAACATTATTATTATTATTATTATTATTATTATTATTGGATATTACTTTATTATTATATCAATAAATAAAAAATAACAATATTAATAAAACATGAAATCATTGAAATATTAATATTTGATATAAAACAATAAAGTCTGTTTCTCCATTTCGAATTGTTGTACATTTTGGTTTCAAACATTTTTCATACCAGCCTTAGAACTCTGGCGGAAAGGCCTAATTTTGATTGTTCGTTTTTGGTCTATTACATAAATCATGTTAAAAAATTTTAGATTCTTTTTATAGAACTTAGTATTTAGACTTTCGTTAGTTGTTTTTCTTATGACCTCGGCTACTTTTTTTTTTTTTTTAATTACCCTAAACTCACCTCTGTGTTACATCGGAGTCTCTGTAAAATATCTTCTTTTATCTAAATATTTTCTTTGCTATGGCGTTTTATGAAGAAAATTGTACAGTACTAGTTTATATAAAAGTATATACTTATCTTGAGTGACCTTTTTTTGTTAATGCAATTATTATAATTATTTTCCACAATGATAAATTTGCTTCAAATTTGCTAATTAAATGGTTATATTATTTGAAAAATATATACACAAACATAAGCGCAAACATATTTTAAACATATCTAGGCAGAGTTTTTTTTATCAAATCTCTATGACGTCGCTTGGGTACTGTTAGAGTTAAGCCTAATTCTAGATATACCTAGGGTATCTAGATATACCTTAAAAATCAACATTTGTGTGAACTGTCAAGTTGCTTTTATATGGTAATTTTTTTTTTTTTGAAGTTCCCCATAATGAGGTAATTTCCCACCAAATAATTATATAAGTAATTAGCAGGCAAAATCTTAACAAGTATTTTTTAAAATCTTTTTTAAGAAAATCGCATGTCTCTCAGAAACAATTCATAGAATTTTTATCATATAATGGACCTCAATGTTAGAAGGCTATGGAAATTGTTCTGAAAAATTTCAATTTTATGAAGGCTTGGACAAATTCTTTTATATAAGGGCTGTTTATAATAAATACCCATTCTTGGTTTATTAAACTGTCTTTGTTGGCTGCAATGACTTAATTATGATGCTTTCCGTATATGGCTGTTGTCTTCCCTGCCTAGTCGCTGTGCAGATTTTTGTGCATGTAAGTTAGTTCATGGTGAGTACAATATAAGAAACAAATGAATGCCTCACTTAAGATTTGCACGAAAGTAGAGTAACGTTCATCTTACTCTGTAGGAAGTTTGCGATTTGCTAGCATGTAGATTACGACTATCATAAGTAGTCGTATGTAGTGTGCGAAAAAATGTATTTATTATCATGTTTACCAATTGTGTAACATAATAAGGCGCAGCGATTACTGCAAAAAAATGTCTTAATGGTCCATTGTTGGGCCGCGAACGACGGCTTCTTGGCTACCTCTGCCATGGAGGAAAGCTGAATGTTTTAGATTCTCGAAACCTAAAGATCAATTTCTCTGAAAACATAGCACTATTTACATTTTCGTTGGATTATTGGTAAAACAGCTTGTTGGATAATTAGAAAAAAAATAAAGCGATATTTCTCCAATCATTCTTTGCAATAAATAATAGAAGTGCATTGCCATAAAGTAGTCGATTGCTGATATATTCTTTCCTTATTTCCTTGCTGCAAAATTGTTTTCTTAAATTGCAGAAACAATATTAGCATTTTTACTCTCATCAATGAACAATTTTTAATTATGGTGATTTTGAAGATTTTTTTTTTGAAGAAAGATTAATTAAGAAGAAATATATATACTCTGTACTTAATAAGATAGTAAAGAGATCTATCTCGTGTGATCCAAAACAAGTGGCCAAAGCGGATTATGCAATGAATCCCTCATTTCGGAGAAGAAGAAGAAGAAGAAGATATAGACTTCGGAGAACGAAATAGAAGAGGAAAAGTCAGCAAGAAATCTTCAACCCGGGGGGGGTGCAGGAAGAATAAGGAGCTATGGAGATAACTGGTTGATGGCAACTCTACTAAAAGAGAAAGGCCGCAACAGTAAGTAAGTAAGTTAGTATAAATTGAAAAAATTCAAAATTATAAGATTTTTTAACAGATTTCCTAATTACTTGAAATCCAAAGGAAGTTAATTAAAATAAAGGTGGAAATATTCTGAATAAAATTAAAGGCGGTCCTCAATAGTTTTTATATGTCGCTCACGATTATTGTTTCTTATATGGTCCTATATCCCTCGATGGGACTGGGGCGAGGGTAGTTGGTCCAAGGATCAAGTACTTGGAACCCATGGGTAAGTTTCCCAGCATCTTCCAGGCGGAGATATACGCTATTGGAAGATACGTTCAATTTAACCTCGATAGAGGATATAGGAATCAGGAGGTTATAATCCTTTCCGATACCCAAGCTGCCATTAGAGCATTGAGTGCTTCAGTTATCAGCTCTAAAATGGTCTGGGAATGCCTAGATAAACTAATAACCTACGCAGGAGGAATAAAGTTACCCATTAGTCGGTGCCAAGGCATCTTGGCATTGAAGGGAATGAAATGGTTGATGCCTTGGCGAAGATAGGCGCTGCGACCCTGCTTCTAGGGCCGGAACCTTTTTTGTGGGGTCAGCGACCAGTTTCTCTTGGAAGTTGGGAAGGAGAAGGAGACAAAGAGATATCAACTCTGGAACTCTCTCCCCGGTTTGCGGTAGGCTAAGATCTGCCTGGGAAATTATAACCAACGGAGCTCGGAGGCCTGCATCGTCTTCGCATTCTTACGGGTTTCCTCACGGGGCGTTGCCGACTCAGAGGACACCTGACGAAGCTGGGTTTGGAAAGTAACAGTTCATGCAGACTCTGTGGGGGAGTTGGAGCAAATTCTATTACATCTCCTAACAGACTACGGGGCTGCCACTCAGAGATGGTTCAAGAATCTGGTCAGCCACCATGTGGAGGAGGGGGACATACCTTCTCCAGAGCGCGCCCAGGTTACTCAAATTCCTCAGGGATCTTAATCTGATGGAGGTTCTGTAGAACGGATATTCATTTGGG
>JAAEAF010012685.1:0-26197 GCA_011037195.1 Triatoma infestans
TTCCAAGATTTACTTTTTTTTTAGTTTCTGGAGAAACAGTAACGTTAAGCTTTTCTTTAGTTCCGCTTCAGTAAAATGTAAGGTTTTGTCGCAAGTATAAAAGTATTTGTTGACTGTTGATGAATAATATTATGAAGAAATTTGGTGAAGATCGGTCAAGAAAGAAACATTCAATTATGCCAACGTTTCTACAGAGTTTCCTGTCTTTATCAAGGCTTTAATCTAAAAAACAATACAATGAGGAACCACAATGCATTAATAATACTGTAAAATACAGAATAATAATAACAAAAACAAAAAATGTTAAACCAATAATATTGAACTTACATATTCGTGAAGGTGTGATGAAAGAATTTTTAAAACATACACATTTGTTGCCTCGCAGAAACATAAAAAAAAAAAATTAAAAGTTACAAGCTACTTGGCTCAAATCATCTACAGAAATGAACTTTTAACTAGTAACTTTTAATTTTCTTTTTTATGTTTCTGCGATGTAAAAATGTGTATGTTTTAAAAATACTTTCTCCACGTCTTCACGACTATTCTATATGTAAGTTCAATATTATTGTTTTAACATTTTTTTGTTTTTGTTATTATTTTGCATTTTATAGTATTATTAATGCATTGTGGTTCCTCATCGCATTGTTTTCTGGATTAAAGCCTTGATAAAAACAGGAAACTCTGTAGAAACGTTGGCATAATTGAATGTTTCTATCTTGACCGATCCTCCCCAAATTTCTTCATAACATTATTCATCAACGTCCAAGAATATACTTGTAATTATATTCTTGTATATCTACAATAATTTTATACTTGTAATTATATTAAAGTACATTAGAAGCATTGATAGAACTCCAAATTTGAAGAAAATACCATGTGGAGCACCATGTACCAAGAAAACCATGTGGAGCATTTTACAGATTACATTATAGAGTTTTTTGGAATTTCCTCGGAGACGACCAAAGCGATTTTCTTTCAACTTGGTTGTTACGTGCACAGATATAAACGTATTATAATTTACTTGAAATATTTATTCGGAAAAAGTGATTTTCAAGGAGTTGTACGAGTGGCCAAGTTTCAAATGTTATTTGGTTTGTTGAATGCTGTTGGCGCTCTCTCCTAGACTGTCATGTAATCACACTTTACTGCCTGCCTAGGTAAGTAGCTGTCTCTCCACCACCTCTCTCTTTAACGTTAGTGCAAATGAGTAAAAATTGAAGTTTTATATACAATCAATAGCATCAAGAGAAAGTCGTGTGAGTGTTTCAGCCCAGATTTGTTTGTGTAACTAATCGTATTTAAAGAGTTGACAAGAAAGTGAAACCGTTACACCACTATTCATATTGCCCTGTACGAGATCTGCCATCTGAGACTGCATTTCTCCAAGTTCTAAATGATACTTTACTAAGTTCTAAACTTCCATTTTTGACTAAATATTGAGTTGCTTCAATATTAAATAGATGTGGTACTTACACTATAATGATGGCCCAACTTCTCCCCACAGTTTAAAATCTGTTGTGAAACAAGACGTTCTTTTAAATAAAAGTTGTAGATCTTTGCATGTGTAGTTGATATACAAAGTTTTCTGAACCATTACTGTTACTCTGTAAATACGATTAGTTACACAAACAAATCTGGGGTGAAACACTCACACGACTCTCTCTTACTGCTATTGATTGTGACAAAACTTCAACATTTACTCATTTGCACTAACGTTAAAAATTCACTTAAGGGCACTTTTGGGGGAGGGGCAGGGTAATGTTTTTCTCTAAAGTGCTATCAAAGTTAATTATACAATTCTACCATCAAAACAAAATTAATTAGAAATAAATAGATGGCCAAAATTTCGAATTTCAAGAAAATTAGTAAACCGGAAGTGCGCTTTTACTGAACAGTTTTTTCAGTTTTCGATGAATTCCATTAAATTTGGTGCATTAACTATAAAATTTGTCCATTACAATTTTGAGAACTGGAGTAAGAGAAAGTTGTGTGACTGTTTCACACCAGATTTTTTTATGATTTGCGAGAAACTACATTTTGATTCAATTAGCTCTTGCGTAAAATTGAATCTTTATAGTTCTCTTTAGATACTTTGTGGACTAAGACACATACATAAAATTAATATAATGTATAGCTAAAAACTCCAGATGTAAGAAAAGTTTTTTAACTAAATATTATGCATTCCTTGGAAAACATTTTTCTGGGTTACATCAAATTTACTTTGATCAACATCAAACAATTTTACTTAACATCAATTTTATTTTGTTAAATGCCAATACAAAATGGCGATCTTGCATTTTTTATCTTTTGCTTCCTTTTTCAACAATGGAATGAAAATGCTGAAATTGTTTTTATAACTCACATTAATGATGTAAAACAATAAAATATTATGTCAGAAATAACTTTATTTTGTTTACAGTTTTTTATAAAACCTCTTTATTGCACAATTTGATAATCTATAAAATACCTAGGAAGGGAAAATTAGTAAAACTATTCTAAACTAGATTATTCGCTTCTACACTGTGGTTGGCTAATTACTGGTAGGTAATTATTCCTATGAAGAATCCAGTTTAGAATATTTGTACTGCAATAAACTTTTTTATATATTGTGCAATAAACTTTTTTATTAAAAAAAAAAAAATTAATTTGAGATATATTATTTTTTATTATTATTATTATTGAGTGTGCTCAATAATAATAATAGTCCAAATAAAAGTCCAAACTCCTCTTCTATTCTCCATCCTCCGATCTTCCTCACCTTGAATATATTTTTGTAGAGATATCTACCCCCTCATCACCACTCCTTTTCTCTGTCGTATATCGTCCACCCCGTGTGCCCTTTGACCAGTCCTTTGAATCCTTCCTTTACCAGTTAGTCCCCCGTTATTCCCACATAATCCTTACTGGTGACTTCAATACCAATCTCCTTGCCGAGTCTTCAGATGTGTCCTACATCACAGACCTCGTCTATTGCCTCAATCTTTTTGTAGTACCCTACTCTCCTACCCATCATACCCATTCTTCCGACACCTTGATCTTTTCATTTTGGATTCCCAAGAAAAACTCCTAGCCTCCTCTCAGCATCCAGTTCCCTTCCTATCATCTCATGATCTTATCCACATCACCTTCCACCTACCTATCCCTATTATCACACCCAAAATCTGTACTTTTCGCAATCTCGATTCCCTTTCCTTTGAAAAATTAAAACCTGACCTAGAAAACTTCCCTTACGACACAATTTTTTCTTCTAATTCCATAGACCCTATGGTACACCTCCTTACAAATTACCTTCACTTCCTTCTCGAGTCCCATGCTCCACTTCATACCCGGTGTTTCCGCCGCCCTCCTGCTCCCTGGCTCACACCTGACCTTAAATCCCTGATAAAAAGACGAGAAGCAGCCAGACGGAAATACAGACAGACCCGCCTTACCTGCGATTACAGCTCCTACAAACACTTACGCAATCTTACTCAGTCCTCCATTCGTCGAGCTAAGTCTCTCTTCATCCACCAATCCCTTTGCAATGCTCCCGATTCTAAAGCTAAATGGTCCATCCTTCGTAAACTTTCTCTTTGTAAATCAAACCGTTTGTGTTCCATTTCCCTGTCTGCTGATGTTCTAAATACTCACTTTGTATCCTCTTCTTCCCTAGTTCCACCCAACCCCTCCCACTTCCCATGCGTCCTTTTAATTCCAACAATTTGTTTTTCTCCTACATAACTCCGGAAGATCTCCTACCTGCAGTACTTAAATCCCGAACAAATGACCATGGACCTGACAACGTTCCTGTTAAACTAATTAAATCCTGTCTCTCTGCAATCCTGCCCGTCCTTCTTCACATTTACAATTTCTCCCTCCAAAATTCTGTCTTTCCCTCTCAATGGAAAACTGCCTTAGTCCGCCCACTCAATAAAACCACAAACCCATGCTCTCCCAACGATTTTCGTCCCATTTCCCTTCTATCCAATCTTTCCAAACCTTTAGAAGTTTAGTACAGTCCCAATTATCCAACTACCTTGAACAGAATCACCTGCTTAACCCACTTCAATCTGGCTTCCGCCCCGGGTACTCGACTCAATCAGCTCTCCTAAAAATCACCCATGACTTACAAATCGCCATAGACAACCAACAACTCACTATTCTAGTTCTCTTAGACTTCTCCAAAGCATTTGATACTGTTGACCACCAAATTCTTCTCACTAAACTCCAGTCCCTCTCTCTGTCCAATAGCGCCATCCGTTGGTTCCAATCCTTTCTATCCAACCGATCCCAGTATGTAGTTATCCCAGGTAGCGAACCTTCTAATCCCCTTCCTCTTTCCCGTGGCGTGCCCCAGGGCTCCTCTTTATCCCCAACCCTCTTTTCTGTATATATTAATGATCTGCCTTTATCCATTGTCCATTCCAGCTACCACCTTTATGCCGATGACTCCCAGATTTACCTGTCCTTTAAGCCTTCTGATCTTCAAGATGCAATAAACAAGCTGCAGGATGATCTTAACAACATTAATTCGTGGGCAGTAGCTAACATGCTTTCCCTTAACCCAGACAAATCCAAAGCCATTGTCATTGGTTCCCAATTCCTCATAAACTCCACTGCTCCCTTCCCCACCCTTTTCCTCAACAACATCCCGATAAAATATTGTTCTTCTGTTAAAAACCTCGGAATCATCTTCGACCAAAACCTCTCCTGGAAAAATCACATCTCCCACATTAACCGCCAATCCATATTTATCCTCAGACAGTTCAACATCTCCCGCCATCTCCTCCCAGCGAAGACCCGTCAACTCCTTGTGACCTCCCTTATATTCCCCCATTTCGACTATGGTTGCTTAGTGTACGGGGGACTCTCTGGAGATCTCGAGGCCAAACTTAAACGTCTTATGAACTGTTTTATTCGTTTTATCCTCGGAATCCCCAGAGACTCCCGCATATCGCACTTCTACCACGAGTTGAACTGGCTCTTCCCTATCTATCGTCGCCAGTACTTCTTAGGCTCTTTACTCTTTCAAGTCATCCAATTTCAAAGACCCTCGTATATCTTTAAACTTCTGAAATTTAAATCGTCTGTCCACACCCGTAACACACGCTCCCGTCCTTCCGATCTTTATACTCCCTCCCACCATACATCCGCTTTTCAAAAATCCTTTGTAATCCGTGCCACCTATTTATGGAACTCCTTACCTTTGTCTATCCGTCGTGCCTCCACTATTGATACCTTCAAGTCCCGTCTTTTTCACCACCTCTTATCCTCACAAGTCTCTCCGAACCCTTAGAAGATTCCTCTCTCTCCTCCTTATCATTCATGGCTTAATCATTTTCAATAATTATTATTATCAATTATTACTAATGATATATACATAATTGTCAAGGCCAGACATACTAGGCCACTTGTATTTTGTATTATTGTTCCTAAGGGACTTATGTCCCGGAACAAGAATAAAATTTTTCATTTCATTTCATTTCACTCCAGGCCACCGTACGTAGCGCATAGCGCCAAAACCCGTGCCTATGGTCACTTAGCCTTACCTACGTAGTAGGCAAGTTCCCGTCTCTGCCAAGGGGGGACGGACCTCTACATATCCGTCAAGTCCTTCGCATTACCGCTACTTCACGTGCAAACTCAACGAACTCTTTGAAGTTTATAGCAATTTTTGTCAGTACTTTACTTTTTCCCGACCAGTTCTCTCCCCTTCTTTTCAGTTTGAATTCCATATGGATTCTTGCCTTGTCGAGGAGAGAACGTGATACACCGTGCCCCGTTCACAGCATTCACAATTCGGGGAGTCTGTCAATCCCAACTCAACTGGAGCTTAGAGTTGAACTCCCCGTGGCCCGTCAAATATTGTGTTATGGTTTGGGACAGCTCCACCCATCGAATCGACATTCTGTGATGCAGATTTGGGAAGAACTCATATGTGGTTCTCCCTTTCTCTGCTTCATCCCAGCGTCTCTGTCAGTTCCCATCTCTTACTCTCGGTCCTTTTCTTTCAAGGGCAGGAAGCGTCTGACTGGACAGCTTCTTACCATCAAGGACAATCGTTCCCCCTTTCTTATACTAATGGGTAAGGGCCCTATCTCTGCGAGGAGATCATGCAGCAACAACCAGCGACCACCGGTAAGGAGGCCGTGGAGGATGTCGCATACGCTGTCGCTCAGAGCACAAAATGGTTATTCGTAATAGAGAGCTGCTGTACGACCGCATGTCCAGCTTATCAGCCCAACAGACAGCTGCGTACGTCGCAACATTCTCTATTACGTCCCTATGAATAGTCAAGGCCACACCAACCTTCAGCCCCCACTCACCATGGGGTACTTTTTTGATTCCCTGGTACAAGTTGAGACATCTGGAGGCAAACTGCTGAATATGGGGCTTAAAAGAAAGCTTCCAATCCAACAGCACGCCCAGGTACTCAAACTGGGTTACATGGATTATCCTGTGTTCGTCCACCCTGATCCAGGGAGGACGACTGGGATGAAGCTTGCCTTTCATTAGCATCACTTTAGACTTCTCGAACGAAATCTGCAGCTTCTCCCCCTGACACCAATTTTTTATCCGGGACACTACAGCGCTAGCACGCTCTTCTAACTCCCGACGACAATCTCCATGGACAACTATTTCGAGGTCATCAGCGTTTACAACCGAATCACAATAATCCATATTCTCAATATGCTCTAGCAATTCATCCATAACTAGGTTCCACAGGAACGGGCTCACCACCGAAACCTGCGGACAACCTTTGGTTATTGGCTTGAGTCACTAGCACCGCCACCAATTGGGTGAGGTAGCTTTGAATCAATTTCAGAAGATTCGGCAGACAATCTCTTCTGAGTGGCCCAAAGCAGGCGGCCACCAGACCCTATCAAAGGCCCCACCTATGGCCAGGAATACTGTGAGCCTTGTTATACATCGCCCAGTACATAATTCTATGGTGGAGATTCTCCTCTACATACCCACTTCGTGCAGACTGGTGACGGAGGATTAAATAAATTAGCTAATTTAAATATTACTAAAGGTGAGGCTGATATTAAAGTTAGCTAAACTGCATAATTTGTAATCTCTATATATTAATCTCTATAAAAATAAGCTTATTGTTAAAATGGTATTACTGTCCACAGAGATATAAACAACTATATGTTGATATAGTTTACGTACATTATATAAAGTCTATAAATATTAAAGGTTCATCTCTGTGTAAGTTAGTTGAATTTACGAACCCCAGGAGTGATGGTTGGGTTCACTTAACGGAAACTACGGGCAAGAACCTAAATATCTTAGCCATTAAAAGGAAAAGGAAATGTATGTTTCAGCAGTTTTCCCGGCCACACTGTACAAGTCAGCCAGCTACAACACATTGCTCCCTCCCTCACTTACATTTGCAAACTGGGTATAAAAGCTTTTCTCCTCACCGCCAGCGATTTGTCTGATTTTTGTCTTTAATCTTGCTCTTTTTAGTTATATACGTTTAAGGTTGCTTAGACACACAACATTTTGTTATATATATATATATATATAACAAAATGTTCTGTATATATAAGATTGAAATTATAGGAATAGTGATAATAAGAAGACGTCTGTTCAAAAACAATCAATGTTTAATTAAATTGTGACTATACACATAGCGAGACTTGCACATAGTTATTTCTTAACAATCTTTATAGGCAGCTAACAGCTTTTGGTTATAAAAACCTTAAAACACACAGCACTTCTTTTAATTCACATACTTATTTAACAACTTAACCTTTTCCATCTCAAACATCATAAACTGGATATAACCTTCTTTGTTCCCTTTCTAGGTGCCAACACTGCCAAAATCAGCCCCCTCGCTCAGATATTCATCCCCACATTCGGCCATTCCTGACTGCTTTTCGGCCTCCGTAGTAATATAGGGGTAAAGCTTCATGGTATACGCAAATGCACTAGTAACCCTTGGACCTTCACCTTCCCCAATCTAGTCACTTCATATCGATGGTTTCTTAACACTTTTGATACCTTGTAAGGGCCAAGATATTTATTCCTTATCTTAAGTTCACTTCCAAACTGTGTTCTTTTAATTGCAACTGCATCTCCTACGTCGTATTTCCGGGCTAATTTAGTTCTTTTATTATGACATTTTCTATTTTCTTCCTGAATTCTCTGAATGGCTTCTTTCGCCTTCCTTCTTAGATAGTCTCTCTCTTGATTGAATGTTTCCACTACTTCCGCTTCTAGTGCTGCTCGTACCTCAAAGTCTTCCTTATTTTTCTCTTTGGTTCCGATCAGTGCTTCAAATGGAGCCATACTTATAGATCTTCGGAAAGTACTATTCAGAGAGCGTTGCACTCTTTCGATGTGTTTGAACCATTTGTCAGGGTTTTCAGTTGACAACTTCGTCAAGACGGGAATTATTATCCTGATGATTCTTTCTATTTGTCCGTTACCACGCGGGATCCCAGTGGTTATCATGGAATGAATTATTCCTTCATTCTCACAATATTCAGCAAATTCTTTTGATGAAAAAGCTGTCCCTCTATCTGAGATAATTCCTCTAGGGTTGCCAAAAGTAGTCTGAAGCTGTGCCAATTTAGCCAAAATCTCGGTTGTGGATAAAGTCTTTGTGGGGTATAACCAAACGAACTTTGAGAATCCATCTACCACCACGAACACATACTTGTATAACTTGCTGGTCGATGTCATTGGACCTAGATGATCGATGTGAAATGTATCCAGCGGCACCTCACCTTTCGGAATTGGAATAAGTTCAGCTTCTTTCTTTCCATATTTCCTTCTCTGCTAGAATGCATGGAATGCAGCAACTTACATACTGTTGTAATTTCTCTTTCAACTGGGGAATGAAGTACTCTTCTTTTATTTTTTCTTCCATCTTCCTTACCCCAAAGTGTCCATTTTCATGTTTCATTTTGATGACCTCCGCTTGCATAGATGATGGTAAAACAATTACGTCCCTATCTTCGATTTTTGCTTTCAATATCCGTTTTCAACAAAGTAATTTTTGTATGGTCCCTTTTCTAACAAATTCTTTACTGTTTTCAGCCGTTCCTCCTTGTCTTGCTCCCTCCGAATCGCCTCAGTAATTCACCATCTATAACATATGGTGGGATTCGGCTTAATGCGTCTTCTACGTGTCTCATTCGTTCTCCTGACCTATGTTCAATCCTGCAATTAAACTCTTCTATTGCCAAGGCCCATCTGGCAATTTTCGGTGAAATATTTTTCTTGGAAAGAGTCTGTTGGAATGCTGAACAGTCGGTAATTAGCTTAAATTGCAGTCCAAGTAAATATACACGAAACTTTTGTAGAGCTTTCATTACAGCTAATACTTCAAGTTAGTATGAGTGATATTTCTTTTCTGCATCTGAGGTCTTCATGCTCATGTAATGAACACGATGGAATGTTTTTCGTTTCTCCCTTTCTGCAAGAGCATAGCTCCATATTCTTCTTGACTTGCATCTGTATGCAACTCGGTCTCCGCTTCCAGATCGAAGATTCTCAAAACTGGCTTTTGACAGAGTATATTCTTCAACTGCCTAAAAGCGATTTGCTGTTCTTTCCTAAAACAAAAAACATTCTCATTCTTAAGCAAATCTGACAATGGTCGCGCAATCTTAGCATAATCTCTGATAAACTTTCTAAAATATCCAGTGAGTCCTAAAAAGCTTTGGAGTTATTTCTTAGTTTTAGGCTGTGGAAAATTTCGTACTGCTTCTATTTTAGCCTCAGAAGGGTAAACACGGCCATTCTCAATCACATGTCCCAAAAAAATCAACTCGTCGCTGCATGAAGGCGCACTTGTGCCAATAATAGAGAATCCGTTTTCCTCTACTGTCTTCAGGACTTCTTGCAACTTCTTGTAGGCTTCTTCTTCATTATTCCCAGGAATTATCAGATCATCCATATATGTTACAACTACTTTCCTTTCGATCAGATCACTGAATGCTTCTTTAATTCTCCTCAGAAAATTAGTAGGTCCAAAAGGGGATTTAAGAAATTCATACTGCCCCTCGGGTAACAAATGAGGTAAATTTTCGACTATCTTTGGCCATGGGGACGTGAAAAAATCCATTTTTCAAATCCAATACGGAAAAGGTGTTGGCTCCGGCTAAAGCGTCGATGCAATCTTCTATCAACGGCATTGGAAATCTGTCTCTTTTCATATTCATATTTAATTGCCGATAATCAATGCAGACTCGATCTGACCATTCTTCTTGGGAACTATGACCACAGGGCTTGAGTATTCACTTGTACTTGGTTGAATTATCCCTTCTTCTAGCCATTTCTTAATTTGTTGGTTTAATATTTCTTTTTCTTGTGGAGCTAATCTTCTAGGTTGTTGTTGAATTGGGCTTGTGTCCTCTAGAATTATTCTCGTCTCAATATTTGACTGTACCTTTCCAACAGGGTTGTATCCTTCAATTAATGATTCTATTTTGCTTCTGTAGTTCTCTGGCACTGTAATATCTATTTTATTTTCTTCTCCCGTTAAGACTAACATTAATTCTCTTTCTTCCCTCTTTGGTACTTCATTAGTCTCACCTAACCTTTTAATTGTTATACAACCATTCTTTATGTTCACTTCTGTATCTTTTAATATTTCCTGTCCTAAAACTAATTTGAACTTTATCAAAGATTCCGAAATCACATAAAAATCACTTTTGTACTCGTCTTCTCTTATAATTAATTTCAGATTTATTAGACCCCTAGAATTTGTCTCCACATTACCTAAGCCAAAGAATATTTTATCACTGTATAAAAATCTTCTCTAATTACGTTTACATCACTTCTTGTGTCGACTAGTGCTTCACAACAGTGAGTCAATGTAGACTTTAATTAATTTGTAGTTTGAACTTCTTATTCAGGTTATCTGATTTTTTCCTGTTGCCTTCTTGGCGCATTTTGAGGCTATGTACCCAAATTCGTTACATCTGAAGCACTTCGGGCCTCTGTCCACTCAGGGCACTCCTTGATATTGTGTTCTTCAGACCCGCACCTGAAACAACGACTTTTTTTCAGAATTGCTTCGCGATGATTATTTGATTTACTTGGTAGAGGTGTTATAGTTCTGTTTTTCTTTGGAACACAATGTTCTTTCATGCCTAAGTTCTCTCTAACTTAGTTTTCAATTCATCGATATTATTGGCGCTGTATAAAATTACTTTATTGCACTGTTCGTCTTGAATACCTTTAATTATGTAATATACTAAGGCGTTCTCTTCTATATCTCCTTGGCTGGCTATCTCCTGCATGGCATAAATGTACTGCCGTAACTTTCATGCACTTGTTTTTTTCGTCTATTTAATTGAGAGTGAATTAGAGCGCTATTAAACTCCTTATTTATTTCTTTTTTAAACTCCTTTCTCAATCTAATTTTCAAAGTTGTCCAAGACGTGATATTCTTTTCGTAGGTGATAAATTGCTTCGCGGACCCTTTTAGCAGACGTTTAGCGTAAACAAGATTCTGTAATTCACTCCATTTTAATAAAGAACTCATGTCTTCAAAATCCGTTATCCATTTCTCGATAGGCAATTTATCGTCTCCGGAAAAATAGCATAGACTTTCTTCGACATCTCTCACAGAAACTAGATTAATTTCTAATTTTGGCTTGTTAACATTAATGCACTCAGCTACATTTTCAACCCTCTTATTCACTTTATCTTCCTTCTCCTCATCTTCATCACCAAACAAATTTTCTCCTCTAATAAACTCTAATAATCTGACCAACAGCTCCGATTTTTTCCCATCAGCAGGTAAGTTACGTTTTTGTAGCTCCTCTCTTCATTGATTCACATTCATTGATATGATTTTTTTCAACCGTTAATTCCTCTTCGGTATCTCCATGGACATTATTTGGATTTGCTTTACTTTTTATATCAACCATTGTAAATAATAAATGAGAGAAATTTTGCTTTCGCTATATAGAAATTAGAAAACGTAAGACTAACCTTATGATCCAGATTAACAAAATTTCTTCAGTTTTAAACTTTATTATATCATCTATTCTTATTATCCTGCCTTAATTCAATCCCGGAGCGGCCCCCAAAATGTAGGATTGAAATTATAGGAATAGTGATAATAAGAAGACGTCTGTTCAGAAACAATCAATGTTTAATTAAATTCTGACTATACACATAGCGAGACTTGCACATAGTTATTACTTAACAATCTTTATAGGCAGCTAACAACTTTTGGTTATAAAAACACTTAAAAGACACAGCACTTCTTTTAATTCACATACATATTTGACAACTTAACCTTTTTTTTTCTTTTTTTTATCGGGGGGGCCAACGCACTGCGACCTTGAGCAGGTCTATTGTGCTAGCCCCCTGGGTGCCACAGGCTTCCATAGCACCCGAACGGATGCCCAATTGAACATCCGTTCTACAATATCTCCATCAGGTTGAGGTCCCTGAGGAATTCTAATACCCTGACGGGCTCTAGAGAGGGTATATCCCCCTCCTCCACCTGGTAGCTACCCAGGTACCTGAACCTTCTCTGAGTGGCAGCCTCGCAGTCTGTTAGGAGATGTATTGGAGTTTCCTCCAACTCCCCACAGAATCTGCATGAGCTGTCACTTTCCAAGCCCAGCTTCGCCAGGTGTCCTCTAAGTCGGCAATGCCCCGTGAGGAAACCCGTAAGTACGCGGAGCTTGTTCTTACTCAATCCAATGCAGGCCTCCGACCTCCGTTGGTTATAATTTCCCAAGCAGATCTTGGCCTGCCGCAACCTGGGGAGGGAGTACCAGAGTTGAGATCTCTTCGTCTCCTCCTCCTTCTTAAGTTCCTCTAACAGACACTGGTCGCTAATCCCACAAAAAGGTTCCGGCCCCAAAAGTGGTGTCATAGCGCCTATCTTGGCCAGGGCGTCGGCCGTCTCATTCCCTTCAATGCCAACATGCCCCGGCACCCACCAAAGTGCGACTTTGTTCCTGCTGCCCAGATCGTTTAGTTTATCTAGGCATTCCCAAACCATTTTAGAGTTAATAACTGGTGCACCCAGAGCTCTAATGGCTGCTTGGCTATCGGAAAGGATTACAATCTCCCGATTCCTATATCCCCTATCGAGGTTAAATTGAACGCATCTTCCAATAGCGTATATCTCCGCCTGAAAGATGCTGGGAAATTTACCCATGGGTTCCGAGTGCTTGATCCTTGGACCAACCACCCCTGCCCCAGTCCCCTCGAGGGTCTTCGACCCATCAGTATACCATTTTATGGCATGTTCCTTAATGCCCAACAGAGCGGATCCTTCGCTCCACTCACTTTTGGTGCCCAGCTTCGACGAAAATTTTTTTGTGAAGCTATACTTCTTAACCATACCATCCCTAGGGAGGTGCCAGATGAGGGAGCCCAAAGGTGAGAATACCAACTCTCTAACCCCCAGCCATCCCTCCCCTCCTGCACCACCCCTAGAGATCCTAAAAAGGGCCCCCTTCGCCGCCCTTTCCACCACTAGGTGCAAAGGTGACAGATTGAGGATAACCTCCATCCCGGCGGTGGGGCAAGTCCTCATAGCCCCCGTCATGCATAAGCATGCGAGCCGCTGTACCTTGTCAAGAGTTCTCCTGACCGATACTTCTTTGGTCTTCCTAAACCAAGCCACCGCGCCATAGGTGATAACTGGTCTCACCACCATGGTGTACATCCACCGTAGGATTCTCGGGGGGCATCCCCAGGATTTGCCCGCCATCCTCCTACATATCATGAGGGCGCCAGTGGCCTTATTAACAGTTGATTCAATGTGTTTCTTCCATAGGAGTTTACTATCAAAAGTCACCCCTAGGTACTTAACCTCCTTTTCCCACCCTACTTCTTCTCCGGCTAGCCGGATATTTTTCAGGCGTGGGAGTGTTCTTTTCCTAGTGAAGGGTATCACAGTGGTTTTCGTTGGATTAACCTTCAACCCCACTGAGACACACCACCCGCTAGTGATATCTAGACCCCTCTGTATTATGTCACATAGGGTTTCTTCAAACTTTCCTCTAGCAATAATGACGACGTCGTCAGCATATCCCTGACAGGCAATGCCGACGTCCGTCAGTTTGTAGAGGAGCTCATCCACCACCAGGCTCCACATTAGGGGTGACAAAACCCCCCCTTGCGGACAGCCACGAGTAGTGCGGAGCGGATGGTCCGTGAGCCCACCACAGTCTCTACCGTTCTTGTAGACAACATTTCCATCATCCATCTGGCGGTTGTTCCATCCACCCCCCTTCTAACAAGGGCTCTGCCAACCGCCTCATGGGAAGTATTGTCAAACGCGCCTTCTATGTCCAAAAAGGTACAGATGGCCGTATCCTTAACATCTAGGGTCCTCTGGATTACATCTGTCAGCCGATATAGAGCGGTATCCGTCGACCTTCCCGCTCGATATGCGTGCTGACAGGGGTGCAAGGGCACCCTCTCCAGAACACCTGTCCTGATATAATTATCCACGGCCTTCTCCATAGTCTTTAAAAGAAAAGACGTAAGGCAGATAGGCCTGAAGGACTTGGGCAAGGTGGCATCCCTTTTCCCAACCTTGGGGATAAAGACCACCCTAGCCCTTCTCCACGGCCTCGGTATATACCCGAGTGCCAAACTGCTCCGAAAGATCTTAACCAAGTGTGGAAGAACCTCCCTTAGGCCCTTTTGTAGGAGGGCCGGGAAAACCTCATCCACACCAGGCGACTTGAAGGGCTGAAACTTATTTATTGCCCATTCTATTCTTAGTGACGTGCAGATGGTTCTGGCCACCTCCCAGTCATCCCTTACCGGTCTGCTGGGCCCTATCGTGTCAGTACCATCCTCTGGTGGCAGACTCCCCGGAAAGTGGGTCTCCAGCAGGAGAAGAGCACGTTGCTCCCCATCCTGCGTATAGCTGCCATCAGGTCTTTTGAGTGACATCAATGCTCCAACACCGTGTTTGGCCATTGCCTTATGCAATCTGGCTGCCACGGGTGCGGAGCTGATGTCCTCACAGAATTTCTTGTAACTAGTTCTTTTAGCTTTTCTAATCTCCTTGTTGTAGGTAGTAAGCGCCCGCGTGTAGCTCTGCCAATCCCCAGTGCGCTTGGCCCTATTGAAGAGCTTGCGCACTTTGGATCTTAGATTTGACAGCTCTCTGCTCCACCAGGGGACGTCCCTACAGCACCGGAGTCTACTCACGGGGCAACTGTCTTCAAAGGCGCCTACCAGCGCCTCATTCAGTTCCTCTACGCTATGCTCCAGCTCCAAACGATACTGCGGCGCCCTCGCAGTGCCGATACGATTTAGAGCGCAGCTCAAATTGGTGACAAATTCCTCCCAATTCGTACGTCTGGGGTTTCTCCACTCTGCCCCTCCATCGCCAAACCCCTCCAGACTGAATGTAATAATTGGATGATCTGAAAGGGAAGGCTCATCCGAGACTTCCCAGCTCCCGACAAACTGCCCGATGCTAGGACTACCAAAGGTAATATCCAGAACCTCTTGCCTTGCCCTAGTTACGAACGTAGGTGACGCCCCGACGTTGAAAATATCTAGGTTATATTGGAGGATAAACTCTAAAAGGTACTCACCTCTTCTGTTGTTTCTTCTGCTCCCCCACACTCTGTTGTGGGCGTTCGCATCGCATCCAATGAGGAAAGGCAGCTTCCGCTCCCGGCAGTATTCTACCAACCTCTGAACCTCCGCCGGCGGTACATCCCTGTCCCCAGCGAAGTAACTGGATGCTATCACAACGGCGCGGTTGTTACCTCCATAATTCAAGTGGGCCAAAATGGATACCAGATCCCGCGTCGTAAATTCTGAAAAACATGTGTAATTAATATTATTTCTGATCAGGATGCAGGCCCTAAGATTTTCACTTTTAGCATCCCATACTACCTTACTGTACTTACCTGACAGTCCACAAATCCGTCCTTTGACTGTCCACGGCTCCTGAATCAGCACCAGGCTAAGTAGCCTTTTGGCGAACAGCCTCGCAATGGTGGCCGATGCCCCCTTTGCATGGTGAAGGTTCGCCTGGGCTACCCCGGTACTCATTCCCGAAGGGTACTTGCTCATGGGGGGTGGGGGGAGCACCCCCCTCCTCCCCCAGGAGCTTCTCCTCCTCCTCGACCGAGAGGCTTGCCCGGAGGGCTGAGAGATCCATTGCTCCCATGTCTCCCAGGCTCTCCCGTCGCTGAGAATCGTACTCGAGCCCCGGGGATGAACTCTCCCTCGGCGGCTCCTCTGCTGGAGTAGAGGACAAAGGAGCTTGCTGCTCCTTATCATCCCCTTCACCCTCCAGCTTCTTCCAGCCTCTAATGGGGAGCTTCCCAAACCGAAATCGGATGGTTCCTCCTCCCCTCCTGACCGCCTCGAACGACTGATCGTCGATCGCGGCGGTCATCAAGAGGCCTCCATTCTCCTCTTTACACACGAGGATCTTCCAGATCTTCGTGTTTACTCCCACGTTCTGGGCATCCACCAAGGCCAAGACCTTCTTGATGCCCTTCTCCGCACTCCTTGGAAAGAAGGTAGTGATGGTGTGCATCTTCGGGAAATCCTCTCCCGAGCACGCCATCAACTCCACTCCCGTCCAAGTACTCAGGGTTGATACCCTGCTCTGCAGCCAGTCCGCCGTGTGCTGATCAAAGCAGTCTAGCCACAGCATCCCTGGACGAAAATGTATGCCCTCAAATTGGAGCTTATGCTCCCATCCAAGGGCTATTTCCTCCACAATAGCATCCTCCAGTGCTGATAACTCCTCAGCACTGAGTATCACATCCGGGAAACCTCGAGGCATCACCCCAACCCTCACCGCCTGTACTGCACCGGCATAGCTGGTGCCAGGTCGGCAAAGGCTTGGGTTGGCCCCCGAGGAAGTCCCGGGATGTGTACTGCCAGAAGGTACCACCCTTCTTCTTTTAATGTCTTTCCTTTCGGGAGGTGTTATATGTCTCTCCCGCTTACCATGAGCACGCTGAGGTGGGCTACTGCTCACCCGCTGTGCTCTGTGCTTCTCGGCCTCCGCTCTTGCTTCCTGGGAGGTCATGCCCCCAGCAAGCGCGCGGAGATACCACCGAACGCCTGCACCACTGAGGCCTCTCCTCAGAGGGTCATCTATCGCCCCCGGTTGCCCTGGGGGCGGTGGCGGTAACGTCCTCTTCCTCCCGCTCCTTTTCCGACCCGGTGCCTCCTCTTTCCCTGCCGCACCAGAAGGATGAGCGGGAGCCTCCCCGCCACCGCTAGTAATAGGCCTACTGCCAGCTTCACCCCCACCAGGAGCTTGCTCCTTGGATACCTGAGGTTCCATTGTTACAATCGCGGTATCCACCCGCTTGCTTACTTGAACCTGCTCAGCTTGACGAGAAGTACTCGCCTCGCTGATGCGAGGCATGCCCCGCATGCCCATTCCACTGGGAGCGCGCTCCTTTGTGGCTTGGGCCGCAGGTTGTAAAGTGGCGGTAGCTACCCGCCTGGTTTCAAATTTAGATTTTTTGGTTCTCTTCATGGATCATTCCCACGTACAGCTAGGGTTTCTCATCGGTCGACTGCACCAGAGCCCCGCATGATACAGCAAGGCCATTTATTACTCCCTGATGCGGGCCGGTTTCAGGAAGGCACCGTTATACTACAGCCTGTATTACCCCCTGGCTGCAAACCTACATGGGCACGGTACGCATAACACCCTGTTTTAGGGGGGGGTGTGTCTCTGAAGCTGCCCCTGGGGGCACCACCTCAGATGACCAGCGGGTACACCCAAGTTCCGCCGGGGACTTTTATCGACGTCCAGGTCTAGAGCCGCCGAGTTTGGTTTTAAACGGAGCCACCTCGAGAAGGGTGCAGTATAACTTAATACTGCGCTCGGACGGTCTTGACGAATAGAAGGTGAAGCCTTCTGTTCACCCTGGAGCTTCCCACATTAAAAAAGAGAAGACTCCTTGGCCCCAACTTAACCTTTTCCATCTCAAACATCATAAACTGGATATAACCTTCTTTGTTCCCTCTCTAGGTGGCAACACTGCCAAAATCAGCCCCCTCGCTCAGATAGATATTCATCCCCACATATATATAATACATTTTGGTATATATTTTCTTATATTAATCCATCTGATATAGTACACTTCTAGCTGAAATTCTTTTACTTAAACAACTGTAATATAATCTAGTGACAAACATCCTTTTTAATAAACAACTTTTCTTCTTTTTTTTAATATATTGTGATTTTGTTGGCTTTCATGAATTTGTATATGTCTAGATATATATTGTTCTTTTTATAAAACAGCAATGTGTTTAAGTTTGCTGGTAATGGACAGCCCGATAGTATTATGGCTCTCCATAGCTGATCCCTACTATCATTTGTATACCTATCACAGGCTAAAATGAGGTAATTAGCATCCGCTATTGATTCTTGATCACAAGAAAAAATTGCTTCTATTTGGATACCAATGCGTGCCAGGTGTTGGGGGGAGTAGTTATGATTGAACCTCAGTCTGCTAATTGTGCAATACAATTTTCTATTTTCAGAGAAGTTATCGTACCATTGCCAATAGGTATTGTTGGTTGGATGGATACTTTTGCGGTTTGGTCCTGGAATAATAGATCTGCCATATTTTGTAGCATTCTTTTTTGAGATGGTTTTTTTATGTCTGAAGGTGAAACTGAATTTATATAAGGTTCAGATATTAATATGGCCTCTTTTGCTCGAGCGTCCGCAATCTCATTTCCGGTCAGGCCACAGTGGCCCCTCACCCATACCAGACACACGGACTTACCCTCAGAAGTCAGCTTATTTATGAGATTCAAGGAGTAGGAAGGAAGGATCTTTGCCCGAATATTGTAATTTTTGTAAGACACTATTACTGTCAGATAGGATTATAGATTGTTTTATTTCTGATAAATAAATATGGTGCAAACATTTATTAATGGCATTTAGCTCAGCCGTAATGAGACTCGTGCCTGACCCTTTTTGTAGAGTTTGTGAGACTGAGGAGGAAATACCCATGCATCTGATGACGGATTGTTTGGGTTGTGAGGAGATTAGGTTTAGGACCTGCGGCCGGAGTAGGATATCGGTAGAGGATCTTAAGCTGTGTCCTTTTAAGGTTTTGGTCCGATTTGTTCGGTCTGTGGTAAAACTTAGATGGTTAAAACCTGGGCCTGGATTTTCGTTCTAGTCCCAGTGGTTGGTATTCTGTAGGGGTAGCTATATGGGCCCTAGGAGGCTTTGGATAGCGTAGGGTTTACTTCCCTCCCCTTTTGTGAATAATATAATAGCTCAGCCGTAAATACTGATACAACAAGTCTATATTGTAAATCCATTCCAGAATTTGAATTGTATATTGCGCAACCAACGCCGTCGCTATTTTTTGACCCATCTGTGTAGAAAAAATTGAAATTGGGGAACTTCTTTTCTACCTTTGATATAAAGCAGGAATTATTGACTGAGTCAGGCCGATTCTTGTCCCTTTGGTAAAGTGATGTGTTGATATTAGGATTGTAGTTTTGAATGTGGGTTTTTAGGTTAAAATAGAATATAGGAAAGAAATCAGTGCGATGTAAGGATGATGAAAAATGCGAAAGAGCACAAAAAGCTTCCACTAAAATTGGAGTTTTCTTTGTTAACCAGAATCTTTCTGTAAGCACTCGAGTTGCTATTCTGCTAGTTCTTTGGATTACTGGATGCTGTTTATACACAATCTGTCTGCAATGAAGCGGCCAGCTAGCATATTCCTTCTTATATTCAGAGGGAATTCACGTCACTAACAGGGCATTCGTCGGAGTAGAATGGAGAGCCCCAGACAGGATCTCAGCGCTTTATATTGAATTTTGTCCACTTTCTGCAAATGAGTGTGGGCGGCATCTCCGTACAGGGCGCAACCATAGTCGATTCTGGAGAGAACAAGCTGTTTGTAAATCATTAATGATGTCTTAACATCGGCTCCATAGTTGAGGTGATTAATGCATCCCAGTACGTTAAGTGATTGTTCGCATCTCTTAACCAGTTGTTCGATGTGTTTTCTCCATAACAATTTACCTTCTATCAACATGCCCAACGTCTTCATAACAGGTTCTACTCGTAAGTGAAATCCACCTAGAATAAGAGATGTTGGTAAAGTATACTTTCTATGCCTGGTGAAGACGGTTACACTATTTTTTTGTTCAGACAATAAAAGGCCTATCTCTGTACACCATTTATTGAATTTCAGCAATGCCACATCCAATTTATTTTTGGATTCTTCCAGTGTTGGCTCTAGTGTGAACAAAATAATGTCGTCAGCATACTGAGATACAGAAATACACCCACCTATGATAGCCTTAAGATCAGCTGTGTAAATGCTGAAGAGCAATGGGCTAAGGACGGATTCTGGCGGAAGCCCAATATGGGTATTTTGTGGACCGAATATTCTGTTGTATTTTATTTTGATGGATCGGGATGAAAAGAGATGGTGAACATGTCTGACCATTCTAAGGAACGCCCATATCAATCATTTTATTTATAAGTACTGCAACATTTACATTATTGTAGGCGTTCGTTAGATCAAGATTTGCTACAAGCAAATCATTATTATCTGAAAAACAGTTGTGAATGTTAGACACAAGACCAGACAATGAGTCTAGAGTGGAGTGTTTTCTTCTAAAGCCATGTTGATAATATGGGATGATGGCATTTGTCTCCACCCACCACTCTAGTCTAGTCTTATAAGCCGTTCAAACGTCTTACTGATACATGAGGAGAGAGCAATGGGTCGGTAGGATTCTGAAGAGGAAGGATTCTTATTTGGTTTTAATACCGGTACCACGATCTGGCTGCTCCAACAATCGATACGCTTTTCCTGTACCCAGACATCATTTAGCACACTCAACACCATGTTCTTACCACTTACAGATAAGTTGGTCAACATGGGATAATAAATATTATCCTCGCCAGGGGAGGTAGAGGAACTGGTTTCTAAGGCTAGTAGAAGTTCGTTGAAGGAGAAAGGATCGTTTAATTTATGAAAGGAGAATTGGGTTTCTGGGATAAGTATTTGTTCTGGGACTATTTCGGGAGTGAGATAGTTTAAAAATTCCGGAACCAATACTGTTTGAATTTTTTTTGTGGGCGACATGACCATGTCTGATCTGAGAGCTCTAAAGCCACTCCAGATTTCTTTTATTGGTGTATTTCTATTAAGTGAATTATAAAATTCTGCCCACTTTTCTTTTTTTTTGTTTTATATATTTTTCTCCATAATGTGGTAGCACGCTTGCAACTGATAAAACTGGACAGACTGGGAGTTAATCGATATTGTTTAAAAGCCTCTATGTTTTGTCTCCTGGCCCTCTCGCATTCCTCATCGCACAAGGTTTTGGCGGAAATCTAGGTTTGTGCCCAAGATAAGGTTTGAAGTGAGGTATAGCAATCTCAGCTGCTCGATTGATGCTACTGATAAAATGTTCATAATTAGAGCAGCAGTATTGTGAGTTATTCTGTTCAAACAGATATTCATCCACCAATTGGGCATAGATATCCCACTAATTCACTTTCTATTGGTTGCATTATGATAATAATTAGGGAGGATATTTTTATCTATGGTAATGAGTACACCCAAATGGTCTGAACCAAACGGTTCGTCCGACACGGACCACTCGCATCTGGATGCCAGAGATGGAGAACAGATTGATATATCTACAACAAAGGGTCGTCTGTTGTGTCTTTGAAGGAGAGTTGGTGTTCCATCGTTTAGTAAACATAAATTTTGCATCGTTTTGTAAACATCAATTATATTGCTACCCTCCGAATTGTCAAAAGAGCAGCCAAAACTTCTGTGATAGCAATTTAGATCCCCACAGAGTAAAATTGGAGATGTCACCGACCTAATTAAGGCACTCCAATATTCAGTAGTTATTTTATGTCCCGGCGCGCAATATATAGAAATAATACTAATGTTGGTATTTAATATTTTGCAAATGATGCCACTTGTCTGGATTTTATTATTGCTAAATTTGGGGAGGAAAGTTATTGGATCGAAGTTAAGGTCATTCTTTATTAGAATGCACGATCCTCCACAACCATCTTTTCTGCCACTCCTTACTAATGAGAAATTTGAAATTGTAACTAAATCTGATTTTTTGAGCCAAGTTCCTGATAATGTTATTTAATTTGAGAAACGTCTCCAAGCAATTTTTGTTAGCGTGAAGGAATCTAATATTTAGCTGAAGAATTTTAATCATTATTTTTAAACATTAAAAATTTAACAATTGTTTTATTTTATTACGATTACTTTAATACAGAAATACTATAAAGTTGAAATAAAAAATAAATGAGTAGTTGAACAGTAAAGTAAAAGATCATTCAGAAAGTAAACATTCACTAATCTCATAAGAATAATTAATAGAAGATATTTCATAAAATTATGAATGAGTTATGTTTATTATGTGTTGTTTACATGTGTCAGGTTGGAGCAAGTAGTTGTTTGTTAATAAGTCTGTGTTCATAGTGTACGTAGTTGTACTATTTATACTATCAGCCGAACTTTGGTTTTGGCTATTCAATTCAATACTATTTTGCTTTGAAAATGCGCTCTCTAAATTTTTAGTAAGATTTTTTATTATTTCATTTTTGTTTGAATGCTCATTATTTACTTTCCGGATTAATTGCAATAAGTACTCTATATTTTGCCCCTCATATTTTTCTTCCTCTTGATTTTTCTGGCTGTTTCTTTGACTGATTTGTAATAAATTGAAATTAGATGCTGTTTCAGTATTTCCGTATTTTGCTTCGTATTTTTGACTATCTCCAAATTCCATTGATGTATTTATTTTTCGATATGTTTTTTTTGAGTATTTATCTGGTTGATTATTTATCTGGTGATCTTATTTTATTTGTCACCGGCGTTGGAAGTTCCGGGAAATGGTTTTCTTTTGTAAGTGCTTCGAATTTATTTTCATTTGCAAATGATTCAAATCTGTCATTTGTTAGTGCGTCAAATTTGTTTTTTGTAATGGTAGCGTATATGTTTTTATTGAGGAGTTTTTCTTTTAAGGTCTGGTTAAGTGCCGTTTTTACAGGACAGTCCCTACAGATCAACCTATGTTCACCGTTAGAAAGTATGCAGATGGGTATAGTAACCTCAGTTAGGGGGCATTCACTTAATTTGTAGTTCTCTGCACAGTGTTCATATCTCACCTTACTACGACACTGATCTTCCGTGTGTCTGAGTCTGAAACACTTTTTACACTGCCTTATGAGGGATATAAGGTTCCACATTACATCGCACGCCGTACAATGTAATATAATTCTGTAACGTTTGGCTGTCAAATGTTATGAAGCATACGGAAATTTTCTCGTTTAGAGTTACTATTATTTTGGATTTTGCGTGCGAGGCGCCTGACTGTGATTGCTCTGGCTCGGGAGACGATTTCCTTTAGAATTTCCTCCACACCCAAATCTGTGTCAATATCTCTAATTACTTCTGTACTGTGTACCCTAAAATTGGGATTACGCGTAGATTTCACTCTCTTTGAATATATCCAGTAATTCGTAGGCAGCCTGTGGACTAATACTCATCTACTGTTCTTATTCTGTTTATTCCTGTAACTGCCATATGTATAATTTCGTTTCTGTGTGTCGTTTTCGTGAATAACCATTTACCCATGGCCATCCGATGTACTTTTCCTAGGTTGCCCTTATTACCTTCTAGGTTAATTACGAATGGGCCCTTTCACTGGTTTTATACCTGTTTTTTGAAGCGTTTTTTATATATTCAGTTTTGTATTTTATACCGACATTCTCATGTACGGATATTTTGTTTCTCTGATTAGTTTCCATACCTTCACACGGGTGTTTAATTGCCCTTGCGACATTATTATTATTATTGCTAATTTCGTTAATAGTGTCCATCACCTCACTTTTCTCCGTTATATTAGTATTGTTAGTTACAATTAGATTATTAAAAGGAGGCTTATCTGTAATCAGTGTTCCCAGTTCTGGGGGCTCAAGGCCCTCACTGCTTGCAGACATTTACTTGAGAACGAATGACTCCAAAGTAGATTAGGGAAAAACCAGAAAAAAAAAACCTAGGAAAAAATTAAAATTTCTATACTATATCACAAATTTTTCAAAGAAAATTAAGAAAAAATAAAGAAAAGAAAAAAAAAATAAAGTTGATTTTAAAAGTTAAGTTATATAAGACAGTATAAGACAACTAGTACGCGATGTTACCAGTTCGCAGTTCAAACCACAACTGAATAAACAACTTTACCAACATCTTTTTTTATATACTTATTTCAACTCTCCTCTGATAATTCCCGTTCTATCCGCATTTGCGCTGGATGCTCGGCACCAGTATTTGGGAGCGGCTCCCCCCATAAGCATATAAATAGTTATAAAATAATTTCGCTTTGTCGGAGAAATTATTAACTGTAATTTGTAAACGTTTGTATTATTTCAGTTCAAATTAAACGATCTATAAAAAACGTGTGAATCATTCACATTGGAAATTTATAGCAGCCGGTATCTATGTCGGGAAACTAAACCTAAAAACTGGTTATCAAATTTACATCTATCAGTCAGTCAATTTTTTTTCGGAACTGGGAATTTAAGCAACTTATATAATTCTTATTAACAAATACAAGACATCAAATGTGCCGAAGTGGCCCTTCACAGGCAAGCCTGATGTACCCTTTGCCCGGACCAAATGTGGGACGTACACTTTAACATTTGGGTAAGTTTAGGGTTACCAAAGGTCCATCTTAAAAAAAGAGGGCATTTCCTATCGATAAAACGTAATGTATTTTACATATATACATTGCTTTTAAATATGGAACATACGTTAATTAATATACTAAAGACACTTAAGCTGCACAAAACTATCATAAATCACTTCAATAAAAACTTAATCTGATGCAAAAGACAAACCACTATCTAAAACAACGTAACATCAACCTCTAAGCGCGCTAATGGCCATAAGTCGTCTCCCCCCCATCTCTAGCAGTACAGAAGCAAATGACTAAAAAGTACTTAAGCAGCGGAAGTAGAGGGTTCCCTCTTGCAGCGTATAACTTACTGTTTGCCAACTAAAAAAAATAAATTTACTAAAGCAAAGGTCGATTAATCGATATTAGCGCCAGTGCAGCTGTGGCTACAGCAGTGATGATGCATTTTATGATTTGGTACAGCGTGACAGACTTGCGTGTTTTACATCCTGCATTTTCTTGCCTTGCAGGCAACATGAGTACATTTTGTAGTTTTTTTATAAAACCAGCCCGGACACTTTTCTTGACCTCGAAAAGAGGACATATGGTAACCCTAGATAAACTTTTTTCCCTAATAAAGCGCGTTTTTCGAAATAGCCGCTTCAAGTTTATGTGAATATCATTTTTCTGATGACCCTCATGTTGTGATGAATATTTCAGAAAATAGATAGCTTCTTACTTACCCTCTGGAAATGGTTACGATGTCCCCAAAGTGCAGATGAGCTCCCAAGGAAGTCAATAAAAGAACCCTCTGGTGCATAGCTTGGGGTCCATCAGAAGTAACTAGCTTGGGATTAGGAAAGAAGCAGGCAAAACGTCCAGTCCACACTACCAGAACCGATTGGAATCAGGATAGGCTTTCAGGATGTTTTGGATTCAGGTTGAGAGGTATCTTCGATTCCAAATGCGGTACAGGAAATCCTACGCCAACTTGAAAAATCGTCAAAATTCCCATAAAAAGGATCTGCCAAGAATCCATTTTGTGGTAATTATAATAAAGGAAGCCGACTTTTTCAGATCTCCTCCTTAGCTCACTTTCCTCTCCCCCCAAAGTTTCAGTGTGCGTGAGCCAAGAATAATCTAGAGTGCCGCATTCCCAGCACACCGCCTCTGGAGAGGATGCTTTATCTCTTGAGCCATTTTCCAAAGGTCTCAAAAGCAGTGGTACTTGCTACTTACTTGTTAATTCTAGAGCCATTTTCACCTCCTCGCCTATGAATGGATAAAATGGGGGTGGAAAGAAAAAGAAGATAAGGAAATTTTGTTTAACATTTTCAAACTACAGTCAAATAGCAAAGATATCGTACCTGCAGGTGAGGACGTGGGGTGGAATGATGAAAGGGTATTCTTTTGATCGGTAGAAGGTTCTAATGTCCCCACAGTTCAGAGAATCCAACAGATAACCTCCTACGCTAAATTTGTAGGCCCATCGAAGGAAAAGAGCATTGGGTAGGAAAGACTAGGCGAGATGCCACGTGGAGTGTGGTCCTTTAGTCGCCTCTTACGATATTCTGGA
>JAAEAF010012686.1:0-20462 GCA_011037195.1 Triatoma infestans
TGTAAGGGTGTTGTAGGGAGATGTTGGTTGTTGATGATGATAGATAAACACCTTAAGATTGGTTTAAGATATATAATTGATATGTGTATATATATAACTGACTGCCAGGGACTTTACACTTTAGAATTTAGAACTGAACTGAACTGACAGACTGTCGTGGCTAAAATGATATGTACGGAGTGTGAATCAACAGAATGATGTCTGATGTGTAAGACTCAATTGAACAGAATTATCCTTGGATGTCTCTCTCTCATATATATATCTACTAGCCGAACCTCTCCTCTCCGTGCGAGAGGGGCTGTTTCTCTCCGCTAGAGTGGATGAATGGTGGGGGTTCACTACCCCTACAGGGGGGTATAAAGATCTTTATTGGGGCGTTATGTTTCATATATCATAAGTTATATTCTTATTCCCCCACATCCACCGCCCCCCCGGAAACCTCCCTAAAATCAATTTTTCTAATGTTTCAAATAAAAGTGATAGGCCTAAATATGTGTAGTTAGTATATCAAATTTAAAGAAAAATCGTTGGAGCCGTTTTAGGGTAAATCGTCAAAAATATGAAAAAAATCTCTTACGTAAAGAGATATATTTTGGTTGGGGGATGCTGACTAATGCTTTTCAGTCGGACCTCCTGGTGTTACCTAGAATATATTTATTTATTTATAAATGCAGACATCATTTATGATGTTGGTGTTAGAATAGTGGTTATGGGCATGGACTTGTAAGTGGGAGGACTCCAGTTCCGAGTCCCGCGTATAACTGCTAAATTTTATGTTGGTATGAAAAACTTTAACAGTAAATTAGTTGCTTCCACCCCCGTCCACAACACCTAATTGGACGTAAGTTGGACGTTAAGCCCGCCTGAAAAGATAGGCATTACTTTACTTTTTACGTCCTGCTTCTGGGAGTATGTAGTCATGTAAACAATAATTTATTTTCATGCATGAAAATAAACAAAACAATTTACAGATCAGGATTAACTGATAAATATATTTCTGCCATCATAATGATCATTCTTTTTCTATCATTGAATACAAATATTGGAAAATTTGTAGGCAGCAAACGCTGTCCAAGGATATGGCAAAAAATATTGATTTTTATAAAATGGGTTGAAATAAATGCAATTATTGATAAGATGTATTCTTTTAGGGGATACTACACTGCGCCCTGAACATTTTAATGATTAATTTAATACACAAAATTAATATAGAAATTTAATATCTTTTTTTATAATCCTTAACATCAATTGATGTTAAAGTTATTTTTATTAATTTTTTTTTCCTTAAATGATAATAATTTTTTTTACTTGAAAGTCTGACCTATTCGCCACATAGTTTATAGTTTCGTAGTTCTCCTTGCAAAAGGTTAAAGGAATCTACCTATATTTCTTAGTGCTTTCTTATTTTTAATATTTCCGCTTAACAGGTTCACCATCCCATTTATTTTCTTATCATTAAATTCACAATAAAACATATTATGTGCTCGTAACTTTCCTCGTCTCCACCATACAGCATGCATAGACCTTTTGGACTTCCCTTTCTATACCCTCTTAGTTTCCATACACCAAGCCTAAACCACGCTAAACTACTTCTTTTATCAATTCACAAAATGTTTACATACGGCTCTGCCTTGTAATACATTTTTTGCTTCCTTAACTCTTTCTTACGATATTTTAAATCCGCCATATTCGCAAAGATCTCTTATTACACAATCTTTTTTTTTAATATTGTAATTGCATCCCTTCCTCTTTTATTATCCAACATTGCCTGATTTTTTTTTCAATTTCTATTTCTAGCTCTCTTATCTAGCATATAATGTTAAAGACTCTTTTTCTGGCTCTTAAAACATCTAGTTGCTAAGTCACCTTTCTCCGAGTTCTTTAACTGCCAGTAAATATTTAAACATTTTTGGGATAATTTCCGTTCTCATCCCTCTGCAGCCCAGGTTCCATAGCATTCCTAAGTTAGGTGCCTTCATGGACCCTAAAAAATCTTTTGCATAGTTCATTAAAGAAATATCGTTTATGGTTTTGTTACATATTTACTCAAACCCCAAATTTCAATTCCATATATTATCATCAATGATATTATAGAAGTTAAGAATTTCCTTCCATGACAGCTCACTTAATATTATTTTGTAAACTTACGAATCTCCCTAGAGAGCTAGTTTCCTTTTTTAATTTTGTTGTACTGATATGTTATTTTTTTGCCAGCAATTATTTTTTTTTAATCTTAAAACCCAAGTATGTGATCTCGTTAACTATTTCTAATTTATTACCAAGTAATACATTCAAGTAGTAGTTTCAAGTAATACCATTTCTCTGTCCTCTTCATCTTATAACCTTTGCTAAAGACAACAATCTTTAGTTTTCCTAACATTCATTCCTCATTCCAAATCTTTTATGAAAATTTCTCATACAATCGAAATGCTTTCTGTAAACCCACTGCGAATTTTCATCGGAAATATCCGTTTTGAGGTCCCCTGAGGCCAAAAAAAGTGGTTTTTAGAAAATGGTGGGTATGTATGTATGTATTTGAACAACATAACTCAATAACGAAAAACTGTAGAAACTATAAACTTGATTTTCGGTTTAGCTATCAGCATGGGATATGGTAGTACGTTTATACGTCAAAATTCCTCAACCGAAAGTACCACTTTACTAGTTGTTTTTTTTTTACTTTTTGGCGATATTCTCAAAAAAGGCCCAACGATTTCCTTCAAACCTGTTACATCAACTAGACATATATAGAGCTACAACTTTTATTTAAAACATTTCTCCGGAAAAATTCATTTGAGGATACTTTTGAGAGAGGGGTAGGTTACAGTCTTAAATGCTATATCAGTTTATTAGACAATTGTGTCATCTAAATAATGTTAATTAGAATTAAATGTGATAAGGAAATGCCGAGTTTGAAAAAAATTAGATGACCGGAATTGCGTTTACTTTACCACTTTACTAAATAATTTCTTAAAAAAGGCTCCGTCGACTTTCTTAAACCTTCCATATAAACTACACATGCAAAGATGTACGTACAACTTTTATTAAAAACATTTCTCTGGAAAAATTCATTTAAGGGCACTTTTTAGGTGGGAGGGTTTATGTTTTCTCTAAAGTGCTATCATAGTTGATTATACAATTCTCTCGATCCAAACAAAATTACTTAGAAATAATACAGGCCAAAAATTGCGAGTTTTAAGAAAATAATAAAATCCGGAAGTGCGTTTACGGACCAGTTTTGTGCCAGTTGACAATAAGCATTGTTCAATGGTCACAAAATATAAATGTCAATTTATATTTGGATGGCAATAAGAGACGGTTGTGTGAGTGGTCATAAGATGGTTTGTTTTTCCGCAGAGCTAAAAACGAAACCTAGAAAATTCAATTATGGATATTCGTTTAGGTTATCAACAGGATCCGACATAGGTTATATGTCAAAATTCTCACCAAAAAGACTCGTTACGAGTTAATGTGTTTTTTACTTTTTTGCGATTTTTCTCAAAAATGGCTCTAACGATTTTTTTAAAACTTAGTAGTTCAACTACACTTACAAAGAGCTACAACTTTTATTTGAAACATTTCTCCGTGAACATTCATTTAAGGATACTTTTGGGGGAAGGGTGGGGTTATGGTTTCCTCTAAAGTGCTATTTTCAGCTTAAAACACAATTCTATCATCTAGATAATACTGTTGTTGAAATTCCGAGTTTGAGAAAAATCGAATGACCGGAATTGCATTTTAACTAGGAAGTATTTTTGCGATTTTTTCCATAAAAACACCGACGAATTTCATAAAAGTTGATATACTAAGTATGAAATTTGTCAATCACAATTTTGAAAACTGGAGTAAGAGAAAGTTGTGTGTGTATCACACCAGATTTTTTTTTTTTTTTAACACACCCGTGCTCTTGGCCTATAATTATACTCATTCCCAATGATCGCGAATCCAGAAAGATTCTGCAACAATATAAGAGAGAAGGGGTGCAACAAGATACCTTCCACAGATCTTGAATGAAAGAAAGAAACTACTGGATCAGGATCTGTTGCTGCAGGGGAAATCTCGCTGGTCTTTCTCTCAAGAAGGCAGGACTACCTACAGGTTTTTGCCAGATGCGACGATGGGTCCCCAGCCATCATAAGACTAATCCCCTAGTACAAGAATACGCGTCTCCAGGCTAGTGAGACAGGCCATGGGCAAATCAAGGGAAACTGGTATGAAGTGATCAGGCGAGTATCCAGTCTATCAATATTTGAAACGTATATATCTTTTCTTTGAATCATATCAACTAAAATGTCTATAAATATTATAAATAGACTACACGGACCACACACAACCTTTGCGTACTCCAGTATTTACCTTTATTCTACCTAGAAACTTCATCTCCCTCTCTTTAATCTCCATTTCACTAATTTATATATATTAATTATTGCTCTTAAAATAGTTATTGGGATTCCAATTTTCTCCAATCGAGTCCACAAGTGTTCCCTATTTACTTTATCGAACGCTTTTTCTAGATCCACAGATGCAAAAATATAATTTTCTTCTTTTTTTTTTAGTTCAGCGTCCTGTTTATAATAGTCGTATAACGCAAAAAGAGCATCTATCGTACTCGAATCTGTTCTGAATCTCAACTGATATTTACTTTTACTGTTACTTATTCTTAGATGTTCTTGTACTTTATTATGTATTATCTTTAAATATATTTTACCCACACAATACATAGCAGGGTCACTCCTCTATATAGCTTTCCACTTTATTTTCATTTTTGCTTGTTTTTAAAATCGAATATCAACCCTGTTGACCACATTGGCCGGGAAATTACCTCCTTCAAGCAGTTTGATAAATAATATTTCTCCAATTTCAACAATCCTAGCATTTTCACAAGCCTTATTCGACAAAAACATCTATCCCACAAGATATCTTCTTCTTTAATTTCTTAGCCCCTTCTCGAACTTCTTCTGTTCGTATTCCTCTCTACTGCATCACCGGTAGTCACCTTTATATACTGTACCGAAATTCACCTTTACATTCTGCTCATCAAAATACAGGCTGCTAAAGTCTTCTATCCAATCACAACTTTTAATTTTATTATTCCGGTATTTTGTTTTCCCCATAATCCTCGTTACGTGAGGCCATGCATTTCGCACATGTTTGTTTTTAAATATTTCATTTAGCTCTAATTTCTTTTCGTCTCTATACATTTTGAGTTAAATTTTACTTGCCGTACGTCCTAGTAAGGGAGTATGATTCATCAGTGTCACAATTCAATTATCGAGTTCACCTGGAAATATCCGTTTTGAGGTCCCCTGCGTCCAAAAAAGTGGTTTTTAGCAATGGTCTGTGTGTGTATGTATGTTCAAAACACATACATAACATCATGCAACAGTGTAACAGTATAGTTCAAAAACGAAAAATCTTAGAAAGTTGGATGATAGAATTGTATGTACAATCAACTATGATAGCACTTTAGAGAAAAACATAACCCCACCCCTGCTCTAAATGAATTTTCCCAGAGAAATGTTTTAAATTGTTTAGAATTGTAGATCTTTGTATGTTTAGTTTATATAAGAAGTTTCAAGAAAATAACGGCAACAATGACATGCATGTTTCAAAAAACGAAAAATGTTAGAAAATTCAATTGATATCCGTTGTTATCAACATGGACCGACAGTCGGGACATCTGTCAAAGTTCACTAACGGAAAGTACACTCACGTAGTTGTTTTTTGCTACGTTTGTGCGAGGTGCTCAAATAAGGCCCAAGGATTATCTTCACAACTCTATATAGCAACGTAGACTACCAAGATATCAACTTTTATCTAGAAAAAATTCTCTGAGGAAAAGTCATTTAGCGGAGAGTGGGGTTATGTTTTTCCTAAAGGGCTATTAGTGTGATAACAATATCATCCAAAACAAAATAATTAGAAATAAATAGATGGCAAAATCGAGTTTCAAGAAATCTAGTAAACCGACACGACAGTTTTTCAGTGTTACCTGTCGATATTCCACAAATGGTACACGAACGATAATAAAATTGTGCATTCATTGTTGGAAACTGGAGTAAGAGAAAGTTATGTGTGTGTTTCACGCCAGATTTTTTAATTACCGCAGCATAATCTTTTCTAGCCTTCATGTATTCTATCCTTGTCAATTGACTTCCATATTTTTTTTATGTTTCCTATATAAATTCCTTAATACTCTTCTTTTTTTTTATATAGACATTCCTTTGTAAACCACTGTTTATTAATCCTACTTTTATGGGCACGACCCCTTCTTTATTCCACAACATGTTTTTGCTAGCTATCCTAATTAACGAATTAATAGTATTTACTGTTCCGTCCGTATCATTGTTAATCTATAAATCATTTTATTCCAATTCCTGCTAAATCTTATTGTTTGGCTATTAATAACATTAAAAAACTCATTACCAAAAATTCGAATCCCATTTATTAACAGCAAAAATTTGCTGCAGCGATTTGTATTTATGTTTTTGGCTTAATAAACATTCAGGAGTGAAGAACAAATATAAGGATTTCAAATATTGGTTAGAGAATGTACGAGTATATATTGCAGTCTGTGCGTTAGTACTAACTAGTATGTGTACAACATTAAAATGTATATTTTTATAGTAATTGTTATTTTATTTTTGTAATAATAACAGGTCGAACATGAAAAAAACCTTGAAGGTTTAAATTCCCCATTGGCTGATTAATAAACTAATTTAGTTTATTAATTGCTTAATTAGATACCTAATTTAGTTTAATAATTACTTAAATAAATAGATTGAACATAATGATTGTGAACTTAATAGTTTTAATAGTTAATAGAATTTTAAATTTCCCTGTTACGAGTATCAATTTATACTCGGACATACAGCGCATTCTAACGGTTGAAGTAGTAAGTAAACTCAAGGTAGAGCATTAGGTTTGTGGTGCTTCCTAGTGGACAATACAGAAAGTAGGTAAATGGTAGTATAGTAGTCCAGTAATTTTATTTCTATTTATTTTAAATTACTTTCACTTTATCATTTAATTAATATATATAGACTTTAATATTGAATTTATTTTTATTGTTGATTAATTATATTGATTCCAACTTAAATTATACGTGTGAACCCATTTTCATAGTTTTTAGACATGATAAATTATATGCAATAATTTTAGAGTTTGCAACTTAATAAGTTTATAGCTTAAACTCACGGTAAATAGCATGCTTTGAACTATTAAACCCTAAAGATATCACAGTTTATTTATTAGCTATATGTATTGGAAATTATTAATCATTATAGTTTTTCAAAGAGAAATGAAAATTTCACTGATTTTGGTTCTTGTTTTTAACAATATGTACAGATAAACGTATAAGACAACGATAACGAAAAATATTTAATTTATTTCAATTTTTAGTTTGGTTCTTGCTTTTTGAGAACGTCAGATTTATAAAATAACACTTATCTCTCTAATCGTTAGTGTACAAAGACATGTAAACATTGTTTTAGGTCCAGATGTTCCGGAAGTATGTTGGATTTCAATGATAAATTCATTTATGCCTTTTATTGTGAACGGGAAACGATAATATATTAACACTTCACCTATGTTAATAATGTTTTTTTTTTTTTTTAAATGGAGGAAGCGTCAGCTCCTCCCTCCTCCGGGCACTAGCCTGGATTCACCGGTCACGGCACTTCATCAGAGCTAGGCCTAAAACTTGTTTGCTAAGGGGCTCCTCCTGTTCTAAAAATAGGCCTAGCTCCGAGCCAGGTAGATCCTCTTCTGACGGAGGACCTCCCTGGCAAATGCCGCGACCTGCCCCCAGGCCACCTCGCTCGTCAGCATTGCCCCGACCACGTTGTCGGAGGGTCAGCCGACCCACCCTTTCTTCCAAGGCAACCCTATCTCTCTCCCACCTCCCACACCCGAAGAAGGTGTGGCAGGCGTCATCGCTTACCCCGCATCCGTAGAGGCAATCACCCAATTCCGGATCCTCATCCTGTGGAGGTAGGACCCGAAGCATCCGTGGCCGCTGAGGAGCTGAGTGACATAAAAGTCCACCTCCCCATGCGGCCTCCCGACCCACCTCTCCACATCTCCAATGAGTCGGGCCGTCCAACGGCCCCTCGAGTCCCCCTCCCATAGCGCCTGCCACATCCTAAGGGTGCGTCGCCTTTCTTCCCGCGCAGCGGCTCTCCCGGCGCCCTCCACCCTCCTCTCATATATCCTTTTTTTCTCCGGGATTACCCCGGCTATCACCAATACTGCTGGCTCCAACACAGTCCGGTAGGCCGAGGCAATCCGCAGCGCGCCCAACCGCTGTACCCGGGCAAGCCTTCTTCTGTGGGCCTCCCTCCCCAAGGCATTCGAGCTGGGTCCGTAATGCCACATATCTACGATCACATTATGTGTGTATCTTCGTCAATAGCCCTATTAATATATTGTATAACAAGATATTGCTTACACTTGTAATAAATAACAACATTAGCAAAAACTATATAACCTTCTCTTGCTCTCTTCTCAAACACTTTTGCCAACCTCACCTTCAACTAATATACACAACAATTCTCCCTCCTTAATTGGATGCTAAATATCATGTCATTCGTAATAAGTTATTAACTATGAATCAAAACACAAAAAAATGATTAAGTTAGTAAAAGAAATCAAAACAAAAAAGAATTAGAGATAGGATACCACATTTGGCTTATTTATGACGACGCTTGTGCACAACTATCATACAAGGTATTTTACGAATCTACGCATACCACAGGTTTGTTACTGTTAGGCCTGGATGAACGTCTTAGGCAGTTCTTTTCTTCAGGTGTGATGGTTATCTTTTTTCTTATGTTTACTTTTGTCAACTGAGGAGATGTTGCTAAATGACTCTGAATTTCCAGGAGGTGTATGTAGGTAATGGTTGTTTGCCTTTCTCCTTGTTCCTAGCTAGGGCGGAGCCATCCTAAAAGACTGTCACTCGGGTAATGCTGGCGATTCCTGTTTGTGTTTTTATTTTATTAGTCAGGGAGAATGAGTGTTTTTATTTTATTTATAACACTCTGGTATACCTGACGGTTGTCAATTTTTGAAGCTTCGATAGTTTCGCCTAACGGTGCCTTTTCCCTCGTAATATTTTATCCTGTATTTCTGGTTCTTTAAGCCCACGGATAAACTGCGCTCGTATCAATAAATCGTTGACTGCTTCGGAACAATCTGGAGCTTGAAATTTAGCCCTAAACTTTTGGCGTGTTCTTTTTAAAAAATAAAAATAAAAAAATCATAATTGATTCTCCATGATCCTGAGTTTTTGAGAAAAAAGTATGTGGTTCAGTTAGAATATTTTACTTTGCGGGGGCAAACAAGAAGTTTCAACAAAACGATTAGTAGATCAAATGTTTTTGTGTCAGGGCCGATCAGGTGCCGTTAAATTTGAAAGAAGGGCCCTAACCAGTAGATAAGTAATATACTTTGGCTTCTTCTGTTTCTGAAGAGTTGCCCTATAATCTTTCTTCTGAAAAAAAATTTCCAATCGTTGTAAATAATTTTCGAATGTTCTGGCTCAGTAATAATGTTTTAACTGACCTTTCACATGGATTTGCTTGCTGATGTGTTACCGGGAGATGAGCAAGTAGCGTATTTTGGTTGTTAAGAACGGTTCATTTGATCTGCTGATGCAACCATTTTATTAAAATACTCGTCGCCAACTATTGTGTACGGGAAACTAAAGTATAACAACACTTCACTTATGTTATTATGTATGTATAACAAGATATTGGTTACCTGCAATAAAAAATAGCAGCAAAAACTATAACCTTCTTTAACTTCTATAACTATTATGTAAGGTTATATTCTCTTCTCAAACACTGGTGCCAACCTCACTTTCAGCTAATATACAAAACAGCTTTCTTTGCTCATATATATTGAACGGTGACCATTAGAGATGCATACACATGCTTTTTCCTGCCAATTGTACCTTACGACCCAAGAAATACATCTCTAATGGTGGAGGCTAGTCGAGCAAGATTATGAGGTGTAAAAAAATTTATAACACATGCGTGATTTTCTTTCAATCAAAAAAATTCTGGTGTGAAACACTCACACAAACTTTCTCTTACTCCAGGTCTCAAAATTATAATTGACAAATTTTATAGTTTATGTACCAAATTAATTCAAATACGACAAAAACTAAAAACCGTTCAGTAAAAGCGCACTTCCGGTTTACTAATTTCCTTGAAATACGGAATTTTGGCCATCCATTTATTTCTAATTAATTTTGTTTGGATGATAGAATGTATAATCAACTATGATCGCACTTAGGAGAAAAACATAACCCCACCCATCCCCTAAAAGTGCCATTAAATGAATTTTCCTAGAGAAATGTTTTAAATAAAAGTGTAGCTCTTTGTATGAGTATTAATATATCATGTTTAAAGAAAATCGTCGAAGCCATTTTTGAGAAAATCGCGAAAAAGTGAAAAAATCATTTAGTAAAAGTGGTAAAGCAAACGCACTTCCGGTTATCCGATTTTTATCAAACTCGGAATTTCAACAACATATTTAATTCTAATTAACATTATTTAGATGTTAGAATTTTTTAATAAACTGAAATAGCACTTCAGATGAAAACCTAACCCCAACTCTTCCCCATAAGTGCCCTTAAACGAATTTTCTCAGAGAAATGTTTCAAATAAAAGTTGTAGCTTTTTGTATGTGTAGTTGACATACCAAGTTTGAAGAAAATCGTTGGAGCCATTTTCGAGAAAATTGCAATAAAGTAAAAAAACCTACAAGTAAAGTAGTACTTTCGGTTGAGGAATTTTGACAGGTGACCCACTGTCAGATGCCATGATAATACCTAGACGGAATATCAAGTTTCAACTTTGTACGGTTTTTCAGTTGTTTGAGCTATGTGTTCACATACATAGACGCACAGACACACACAAACAGAGACCATTCTAAAACCCTTTTTGGACAGGGGACCTCAAAACGGATATTTCCGGTGAAACTCGATTCAAAAATGACACGATCACCACATACTTCCTCTTACTAGAAGTAAAGAGAAAGTGAAACCGTTATCATATCATTTTGCAATTTCTTATAGGATATCGGTGTTTTTCATTATAACGTGTAAAAACAGCTCAGAGAAAAAAAAAAAACCGTTACCGAATTTGGCTTACAAAAAATAGAGTGAATCTATTTCTGTAACTTAAAAAAACACACCTCCCCATTTGACAAAAAGAAGGTATTGGTGCCTGTATCTCGTTTCTGGAAGCACCGAAACAAATTTACAATATTAAATTTGGATTTCTAACAAAAAAACTACGGGGACACGTATTTTTTAGTTTTTTTTGTTCTATCTATCTTAGTTTCCGAGAAAAAGTCGTTATCCATATACTTTGGGACACCCTGTATATAGGTATTCATGTTATTTTTAATTTTTTTTGAATAGTATTACATGCCTATGTCTACATATATTTTCTACATTATAACATACGTATATTACAAAGGAAATATAAATCGGCCTTCTTACCTTGATAATTCAATAAAAATATAATTCAGTAGGTCTTCTAATGGGAGAAATGTTAAGGGGATAGATCTAGTGGGCACAGAACTTTGTGTGAGTGGGATCATTAGTATCCCTTAATACGCGTTCAAACTTCATGCGGGTTTGTTGGTCACAGTTCTAAAGCCCATCTATGCTACCTTTAATTATTCACTTCTACTTTACTAGAGATCAAACTGGCCTTTTTTTTTAGTAAGAGAAGAGCAATAAATTGTATAATCTATTAAGGAAATATATTATCTTTAAGTTAGAGTTTTTATTTTGTTGAGTTTTCCTCGCTAATACATGTTTAAGGTTCCCTTAAGTGGATAATTTAGAAAAAAAGGGTATAAAAATATTTTCTCGAAAATGTTGATTAGTAAAAATTCATTCATGAATATGTGGATAAGTCTGCAATGATGGATAACATCTGGGGTTACAGCTGGGTATCACTTGATATCAATCAATGATACAGTCAATAACTGTGGTACGTGACAGAAACATAAAAGAGTTGAAGTCAGCTTTCTACACGAAACAGCTTACCACACTCTACTGATGAATGAGAACCCGAAACCGCTCAGGAAACAACATTGCTAAGACGGTTAAAATCCTAAATATTCATCATTCAATTCATTTAATAGTTGATTGTTAATTATTTAAAAAAGTTGAGCATGGAATATTCACATTTTCTCATACTTCGATTAAAAGAATCGTATGACAAATTGTTTTCAAACTTGCACATTTTACTCAAAATTTCCCTAACAAATATTGCATAAAATTCCATAAATATTGCGGTTCTTGTTTATTATGATAATTATCATTATTAATAATGTGTGCCCGAAGGTGTGGAATCTAAGCCAATATGGCGTATTGGGCCCGGAGCTATGGAATGCTATGTACGATGGTATACTTCGAATGGAAATGCCACTCGGCACGCACTTAGTAGGTTATGCTGATGATATTATTGCTGTAATTTCAGCAAGGGATATCGACATAGCGCAACTTAGACTGAACCAGGTGTTGCGGCGAATAAAAGGTTGGTTAGACGAACATGGTCTAGAACTTGCTACGGAAAAGACGGAGATTTTGCTTGTCACGAGAAGACATATAGAGATAGAGATACCGATGGTGGTCGATCCGAGTGATCAGTACCAAGAAAACGGTTAAATATTTAGGTCTTCATCTTGACTCAAGGCTTTCGTTCAGAGAACATCTCAAAACCGTAGCATCAAAAGCTGAAAGGACAGTTGCCGCGTTGAGCAGAGTTATGAGTAACGTCAGGGGGCCCTGCTCGACCAAAAGAAGACTGCTGATGTCCACAGTGAATTCAATTATGTTGTACGGCTGTGAGATTTGGGCCGAGAAGATGGAAATCGCCAGGTACCAGAAAATATTGCTCAGAGTTCAGAGGCGTGGAGCCCTAAGGATTACTAGTGCGTACCGAACGGTCTCAGGGGTAGCGGCTATGGTAATTGCAGGAGTTGTGCCGATAGACTTTATGGCAAGAGCAAGGCAGATCAGGTATGAGGAATTGCTGGCAGGTCCAGCGAGACCTGGAAGGCTTCGAGGCCAAGAAGCAGGCTGCTGTTTGGCTCAATGAAGCATGGAGGACGCGATGGAGAGATGAAAATCGTGGCAGATGGACCGCCAGAATCATTCCTGATCCTGTCATCTGGGCCTCAAGGAAGCATGGCGAAGTAGATTTTTATTTGACCCAGCTTCTCTCTGGAGATGGGTATTTTGCTGCCTATCTCCAACGTATAGGCAAAAGGAACTCCGGAGCTTGCATATACGGTGATTCAACAACCGATGATGCTTTCCATACTTTTTTTGAATGCGTTAAATGGAGAGAAAGCAAAGCAAACCTCCACGAGACCGTTGGACAGCTCTCCCTAGATAATTTATCAGAAAAGATGTTAATGGAGGTTAATAATTGGAACCATATCACGAATACGGTACATACAATTTTAGTAAAGAAAAGAAGAGATTTGGAAAGGCATGGTGTAGGCAGGTAGATGAGAAGAAGTTATGGGGCGTCCACCCGAAGTAATGCCGTGAGGTAATCCCCCAGAGAGTATAAGATATACTCCTAAGAAGATTCCCCCAACAGGCATAACTACAATATCTTAAGATATCTGTAAACTCTAATTACCCCAAGTATTCATTCCTCCAAACCTAGTTAGTATTGGCGAAACGGGGACACTGATTAGAAAGTGGTATACCGTTTCAGTGACTCCCCATCATCATGATTCTGCTACAGAAAACTAGACGTTCTGGTTATTTTGTGTATATGATTGCTTCTCAAGCATGTCCTACCAGTACCCTCAAATGTGAGTAGGCTCAGGGAGAAAAGATACTTCAAATATCCTTGTCTTATATCTTTTTAAAGTTTTTAGTTTGAGTGATGTCTGCAGTGATTCTCTAATTCTCTTCTCTTCGAATGTTTAATTTCTCTATCGCAAAATTACTTACTGACGTCTATTACTGGCTTGGAACCACAAAATGGATGAGTGGATTCCACCTTAGCCAACTAATCCAGGTACCCAGGAAGTGTTCTATCCTAATCCTCTGAGCGATACCATCAGTCTTCTTCCACATTCATCCACTCACTAGATTAGTGCTCCAGCATTTCCTATTCCACCATGCAACAGCATTCAATGATTACCAATTATCTCAGCCTGGAAAACAGTGGCCATGCACCCGTAAACCTATAAATCTTCCTTTGTTCAGCTCCTATAGCTAAGCTCTTAACTCCAGACAGACCAGTTTCATTTTGTCTGGTGCCATCAGTGCAACAATAATTAATGCCATTAATTTCCTCCATTAGTCCCCTTTAAGTATGTCCTCTCCCATTATTACTAAAGGTACAATTCCGAACTCGACCGCAGCAACCAACTGCAGCGACAGGCTTCAGACGCAGACGGCAGCTGCTCTGCCGTCTGCGGTCAGATCAATGTTGAACGAGCGACAAATAGCTTGTAGTCACTTCAAAGCGTTAACATAGACAACATGTCAGATGTGTTTGATTCAACTGATTCTTTTTGTGCCTTTTATTGGCAGAGGAAGAGGACGATGACTTTTTGTTATTATATACCAGAAAGAAAAGAAAAGCAACAATGCCAACGGTATATTTCAAAAATCAATTATGGGGAAAAATAGCAACCAATAGATTTAAAATCCCAGGATTGAAACAACTACCAGAGTCAGATGTGATTATACCACATTTCCTGATTGGAGACGAAGCATTTGCACTAAGTAGTTTTATAATGAAGCCCTATTCTAAAAAAGTGTAAAGATTTGATAGAGAGAAACAAATTTATAACTACAGATTATGCCGAGGTCGCCGAGTGGCAGAAAACGCTTTTGGGCTATTAAGTCAAGTATTTAGAGTGTTTTATACATCTCTCGCTGTAGCGCCAGATATAGTTGATGATCTCATATTAACAGCTTGTTGTTTGCACAATCTTCTTCGTGATCGTTATCTCGAAGAAAACAACTCTCCAATTTTTAATTATATTAATGAAGAGTCCAGCCGGGACAACATGATAAACTTATCTCGTTTTGGTGGATTTTCTAATACTGAAGGATTTCAAATCAGAGACAAACTTAAAGCTTTCTTCTGCGGCGCAATTTCCTGGCAAGAAGCCGCAATGGTTATGGAAAGATAGGAATGAATAGCATATATGTATATGTATGTGTATGTGTTGGGGTCAATAATTTGTTTAAATGTTGTATTATTCATAATGCCTGGGTGATTTGAATAATTCAGCGCAGAAGCAGGCCGGTAGTTTGGTAAGGTTATGATTGTTGACACTAGAAAAATATCGCTTAATTGATTAACAATGCCGGGACATTAAGAGCAGTATTTATATTTGTCATTTTGTCAAACATGTGTTTTTAGTCATGTATGTTTCATTTGCTAAAGAAATCCATTTAATTAAAGAACATATAACCGCACCATCTTTATTTAGCTCTTTTCCTATAATTTTCCAAACTTTATCTTTTACTAGGTTATTGCGATAATCGCGTCGCTTACGTCATAAATTACTGCACGTTTAGCTACTAAGTTAATTAACTTCTCCTCATCTGCAACTGAAAAACTCTGTCCTGCATTTTTAAAACACTGTAACTTGTCTGTCGCCGGCGGCAGTACTGGTTCTCGACCAGTGATGCGGTCTGCGGTCTACAAGTGGCGCGACTGCAGGCGACAGAGGCGCTGTGTTCCGAATGCAATCCATATAAAATCATACAAACCAGTAGTGTCGCCTGCGGTTTGACGTTGCAGCTTGCGGTCTGCAGCCTTGTTCGGAATTGTACCTTAATACTAATCTTATAAACTCTTTCGCTCCTTATTTTACCCTCAATCTTGATATGACTTCCTCTAAAAGTAATTATCCACTCTCCTTTACATCTTATCCCTAAGATGGACTTTACATTGCCTCCAGTTTTGTATAGAGTTTAATGCCTATATTAACTTCCAACGCCGATGTCGGTGTTGTCTGCCTCCGTTATGTCCAAACAAGCCGTACATTGTACTACCTAGCAGATAATATTTGAATATGATTATCTTTAAATCCAGAAGATAGCACCTCGATCGAACCCCTAATAACATTTGAAATTTAAAGTCACAAATTCCTCAGAAGTTCTTAGATAATTTTTCTCTGAAAAATGTTTCAAATAAAACTGATAGAATATCACTTCATAGAATTCCATGTTTTTTTAAAAAAACTGATTAGAACCTTTTTTTTAAAAAAAAAAAAAATCCAAAAGCTCAGAAACTTATTCTGTAACATTCAGTTAACCGAGTTTCTAATAAAGCCATACATTATACTGAAGTGGCGTATTAATGGAAATTTGTTTATTTATTTTTTAAGGAGCATTAACATCTATGGTGATTGGTCCCGAAGTTTTCAGAGTTAAGACAAACTGTCTATCACCGGACAGTGATAATGCAAGAGAAAATCTAAGGACAGTGAGCTTTGAAAAATAAGGTGTGCCACACATTCATGGATGGTATGTTTTGACGAAGATTTGTTTAGGAACTTCGATTTATGTCTTAATTAATTTATTATCGTACACACAAATACTAATTAAAGATACTCAAATGGCGGAGGAATGTGAAGGGGTTTTCAATAAAATAAATTTAATAAAAATACAAACCCGATAAACTGGAAATAGAATAAGTGCCAGCACAATCCGTGCAAAAAGAAGAAGAAAAAAAAACAAAAAATCGATCACGGCTAGAATCCTTGGATTTAAGAAGAGTATGCTTGTCCAAAATTCGTCGTCATAAAGAAGATTATCTTAAAAAATACATCAGTCTCAGATATCGCACTAATTGTGAAATTATAACAAGAAAAAAATAATTATAAAAAAGTTTTTTTAATTTTATCTTTATATTATAAAAGTGAAATAATGCCTATTTTTTCAGGTGGGCTTAACGTCTAACTACCCAAATTAGGTGTCGGGGCCGAAGAGCGGAAACACATACTTCAGCATTAAAATATTTTTAAACTAATATAAATTTAGCAGTTATATGCGAGACTCGAACTGGGAACCTCCCAGTTACAAGTCCATGATCATAACCACTACACCAAACCCACAGTATCTTAACGTTACAAATTATAATAAATTGTTTTATGATATCTTTTGATTATAAAGGCATATTCTATTTGTGTTAATAAATAAATTTAAAAGATATTCTTTCTTTTTTTTTTATCATCGTAATTTAAGTGTGTCACGGAAGTTTAATTATTATAGCTTCATGTCTCTGTAGTAACAAACAAAAAAAAAAGAAACAAAGAAAAGCTTCTTTAAGTCTCTCCAAAAAATCAATTTTCTTAGATATATTTTTAAAAGTGACAGATATTTATATGGTTGCAATCTACAAACGAAGTTTAAAGAAAATCGTTAAGAACATGGGAGGAAAAAAATTATCAAAGTCGCAATTTTGATTGGTGGATTATGACACAAGCTTCTAATAATAATTCGTCCACATTTCAAAAGAATTTCATGTAAACAAAATAGTCGTCAATTAAAGTATGTATCTGACCAAGAAATGATTATTCTCTTTTGAGAAAATAGGAATCTATGTTCAATATCAAGAGAACAATTAATATCTTATAAAAATAGCAAGTGATATATCTGTGGAGACATTGTATAGTTCTGAAAAGATCCAATAGATATGTCAAAGACAAATGCTGGTTGGGTGACATACTTGAAACGAGTTTGTTGATTAACCATGTAATTATGATGAACTATTTAGCAGTTCAAATAATTGTCTTCTACTTGCATTTAGTGTTTAACTTCAAACTGACAGAATTTGATTGGGAAGCATTCAGGGTAACTTAAGTGGTAATGAAAATACCAGTTCAACTTGCTTATCAAAACACTTCCCAGTAGAATATTGAGTAGTACCCACTGTGAATCAGTAGTATTGATTATATCTCTACTTTAGTTTACTTTTGGCAGATTGCCAAACAAAATACTAACACTCACCTTGGCCCATTCATCCCACGTAATCTAATGTTAACCTCTTTGCAACCTACTTATTAAAGGCTTCAATCTTTATTTATATCATGTCCTATTTCTTAAATTTTATTGTACTTGATATTGATTTTTAAATGTGATATTTGATACAATAAAAAATAGTCTCAAACCTTATTCAAGCGCGGAACTTTTTTAATTCAAATAAAAATCACATTGAACCATGCGTATTGTAATCACTCAACGTTATTGTTTGAAAAAAAAAATTCTATTCTCCGAAAATCACTTGCAAAATTTTTTTACAGTTGTAAAAAGAAGTCTCCATTATATAACTTTCTGAAATGTGGCAAGCTCTGAATATTTTTCAATGTTTAAAAATATCATTTTTTTATTTTCTTTATTCATATTGTAACGCAGACACTAGTGCCATCTAGGGCAAGAAGCTGGCACTGGCACTTCAAGTTCTCCTCATGGCCGCTGGGAAGCGCTAGCGGGGCGCTTCTAGATCATTCTATAGCGGTCTCCCACGGTCTACCGCGCCTTAGAATGTTCGAGAAGCTTCCAGAACCTTCTCCAGTGGTGTAAATAAGAGAAGGACAGCTCATGTGAGAGAGTCTCGTTACAAATGGAGTGCGCGCTGGTTAAAAGTGAATAAAAAGTGAACTGAGAGAACTTCTGCTGGTTTATACAGTGTGTTTAAATGTTTTATTTGTAATTTGTTGTGTTGAACAATAAATTGGTGTTGTTAGAAGTTTAGCGTGTTTTATCTAAACCGAACCCACTTAGCAACTAGTTGTAGTAGCTAGTTGGAAAAACGTTACAATATATTATAACAGTAAGACTACTTTGTCTTATTCCAAACTTCGTAAGTACCTATATTTTAATTTAAGCATTATTTCTTAATTTTTTTTTTTTGGAAATAAATGACTTTACTGTCAAATGCTGCAAAAGTAGTTCGGGAAAAAATTTGTTCGGGAAAAGTAGTTCGAAAAGTAACTCTGATAAAATTCATTAGGATTTTCCTGGTTCAAAAAAACCAATGATCCAAAATTTGAAATATGAATGTTGTTTTTTGAAATTTCTTATTTATGCAGCTGTATGAAATTGATTGAAATCCTTGATGGAAATTAAGTAGAGTTTACGTACTTTCCAAGATTACTGGATGGGTGGCATGTTAAATTTTTCACCTTGTCACCGTATCTTAGCCACCTTGTCTTATAACTTTTATTTTAACTGTTTTCTGAATTTTTTTTTTTTTTTTTTTTAAGAGGTTTCTGCATTAGAAGATTGTGTTATGGCTTCTTTCAAAACTATAATTTTTAATAAACACTTTTAAAATATTTTTTGCGATGGTTTTAATAGTAAGAAAAATGTTACCGATTTTTTTTTAAACTCATTTGATTAATCGTTGATTGCTTTTAGCTCTTGATACAATAGTAAATATATAAAAAAAAAAAGGTTTGGAGATTAAAATAAAAAAGTCACTTGGGAGGGGACTTAGAACTAGCGGAAATTTAAGAAAATGATCAGGAATCCTGGTAGAGAGAAGTTGATAACTTGTAGGTCTTCTTCAAGGTAGGAAAGTAGAAAGATTACCACCAAAATGTTGTAGAAAGAAATCTGGTTGAGTGCTATGCGCTGGTGAACAGCACCCTCTTTTCCAAACCTCAAAGAAATAAAGGATATTTTTCTAAAAAACGGTTTTCTAAAAGAAATTATTTTTATTTAAACTTGCCAAACTATTTGCAATTATATAAACGGTATTATATTTATTCGAAATATTTTTCGGTGAAAAATGATTTCTGGGGGGGCACTAACGTATTTTATAACATTAAACTTCAAATGTAATGTTTGTTTTATGTTATTGCGTTGTGAACACCAAAGTCACATCACTTTAACAATTACTTGCTTGGGTAGATCCATGTAGCTTTATCAGCTCTGTGTTTAAGTTCAGCTAAATAAAAGTATCGATGTTTATATGTTTCCCACGTTATTCAAAATATATCAAAGCCAGGCTCACACACCATTGGCTACGGAAATGCGGAAGAATGGGTCTCCCCATTGAGGATGATCACCTTTGCACCCTATTTTTTGCAGATGATCAGGTGATCGTGGCCCAGGATAGGTATGATATGGAATTGGGGCATGAATATAAATTTTTTCGAAGACGGAGTACATGGTAATAGGAGGGGGGCAGCGACATGGGTGATTTAGAAGTGGATGTCCAGACCTGTGAAAAAAGTGGATACTTTCAAGTTCCTGGGCTCGGCGTTGGAAGAAGTAGGTGGATGTGACTTGCACCGAGGTCGGTTTAACAAGTCAACAGTCGCGCAAAGGGCACAAGGATGCTCCATTCCACCATATGGAACAAAACCATTTCTAAAGAAAATAAAAAAAAAAAGAAGATATTTTACTCCATCGTGGAAGGAATTCTCTCAACTATGGGGCCGAA
>JAAEAF010012687.1:0-12337 GCA_011037195.1 Triatoma infestans
AAAACTGACAAAACTTTTCAGTAAATGCGCATTTCCGGCTTACTAAATTTCTTAAAACTTGGAATTTTGGCCATCTATTTATTTCTAATTAATTTTGTATGGATAATAGAATTATATAATCAACTATTGATACCACTTTAGAGGAAGCTGTAACCCCATCCCTCCCCTAAAAGTACCCTTAAATGAATTTTTCCAGAGAAATGTTTTTAATAAAAGATGTAGATCTTTGCATGTTTAATTTATATATGAAGTTTCAAGAAATGCGTCGCAGCTATTTTTGAGAAAATCGTGAAAAAGTGAAAAAATCATTTAGTAAACTGTTAAAAGAAACGCACTTCCGGTTGTCCGATTTGTTTCAAACTCGGGAGTTTCAAAAACATATATAATTTTAATAATATTATTTAGATGATAGAATTGTCTAATAAACTGAAATAGCAGTTAAGATGTAAATCTAACCCCACCCCTCCCACAGAAGTGCCCTTAAATGAATTTTCCCGGAGAAATGTTTCAAATAAAAGTTGTAGCTATTTGTATGTGTAGTTGATATACCAAGTTTAAAGAAAATCGCAAAAACATTTAAAAAAACTAGTAAAGTGGTACTTCCGGTAGAGGAATTTTTACAGATAACGCACCGTCAGATCCCACGGTGATACCTGAACGTAATATCAAGTTTCAACTTTCTACGGTTTTTCGTTTTTGAGCTATGCTGTTCACATACACACGACAAACACAAAGACCATTTGCTAGAAACCACTTTTTTTGACTCAGGGGACTTCAAAACGGATGAAAGTTTCCGGTGAAAACTCGATATCGAAAATTTGACAAGATTACAATCTTACTAGGAGTAAGAGAAAGTAAACACGATTTGCATTTGCCCGGACAGTGAGCTGTAGAGGCTGCTAGGAAGAGAAAATCTAAGGGCAGCCTGCTGGACTCAAACCCCGGACCATCGCGTGGGGTTCGAGTCTAGCAGGCTGCTAACCACTTGGCTAATCCCTTCACTAACTTTCATTTGAAACCTTTTTCTGGAATAATTTATTTTAAGATAGTTCTTTAGAGTACTATGAATGGAATTCATACTATGGTTGAATTCAATAAGTAACTTTATAATGTTAAGTTTCAATGTGACTTAATTTGCAACGTCATCTTTACTTACTTTTCACAAATTTGTGTTTGTTCAATTAATTGGAATCTCAGAAAAGACGCTGAGTAATTTTTATTTGAAAAAGGATCGGTGGCTAAATAAGTATAAAGGAATCACTGCGTTATGCTCCCTATTAAATTAGTTTTCCATACAAATTGTTTCAAATGATAGACAACGTTTTGATTGGTAAGAAAAGACGTTGGAGCTATCTGAAAGAAAATTGTGAAAAACTGAAAAGGAAACATACCGTAAAATAGCACTTCTGATGATAGGATATTGACACAAACATTGTCGAATCCAAAAATAAATTTCCCTGGTAAAATAGAAAACTATTTTTGTTTAATATACAGTTAAGGTTACATTATTAACAGTTCCCCTCTTCACAAACAAATTCAAAATTATCTGTATCCATCCCATGAGTATGATTACTACAAAATTCCTGAATTCCAACTTATGGTGTAGATATGGGATTGAGACTGAAATGCCACGAATAGCTTGGGAAGAATTTCAGTTTTCTGTATCAGACGTTAATGAAGCTGTAGGAGCTCACCAACCGTTGTAACCAGTACATGAGGGTGTTACACAGTTGGAGATGAGATCTATCATCATATATACTATATAATCTATATTTGTTAGTTTATTCAACAAAAAAACAGTAATTTTTAACTGAATTGTAATAAGGAAAACTGCTCTGAAAAAATTTACGTATGATAACTTTTGTAAAAAGTCAGGAATGAAAAATGTTTACAAAAAGAAAATAATCTTGGCAACATTGGCAAAAGTGGGGGGAAGAGAGTTACCTCTTTGCTGGTTACAGACCAGACCATGCCGGTTGTTTAGTTGACGTTTAGGTACTGAATTAATAGGAATTCATTAAACTTCGTCTTATATTATTTTATATCAATATGACAAAAACTCCTCAATGTCCCAATTGTGGCGGTTCTGACTATGTCCTGGAATCTGGATTTTATTTTTGTACAGAATGTAATGTACAATCTCAGGTATATTTATTTGCACTTGTTGGAAATTTGCGTGTTTTAGACAAAGATTTAATTTTAATATAATATATTTTAAAGGAAATTATTGAACAAGTTTATGACCATTATGGTGGTCAAACCACATTTTCATTACCTCATAAAAACACCTCAATTCTAAAGGATGAGATACCTCAAAAAGAAGTTGTTGAAATTAGTAAGTAGTTTAAGTAAGAAAATAGATTAATTTGTTTAGGAGTTTACGTATATTTTCCATTCTTATGACTGGAATCATCAAAGAAATTCATTAGTTATAATTTTTTGCAAAATATTAAATTCTTTCCGAACGATTTTTTCAGAAAAACAACTCACATCCTGGGAAGTTTTGAATCATATACTCGTTGGACTTATCAAAGAATTAGAATTGTTAGGTGTTACATCAGACATAAAAAGAATAGTATTGAAATTATGGGCTGCATATCTTAAGAAAATCGAAGTTGCATTCATTTCACAACATGTAGAGAAAAAGCCAAGGCTTGGAGTGCTTTTCCGGAGAAAGTAAGATTTTTAAATGTGATGTGCAACGTAAAATAGTTCATTATATATACATATATTATTGTATTGACATCTATACTAATGTAGGGATGCAGAACTGGTGTATGGCGCAACGGATGAAGTAAGTCGAGCTCATAGGAAACCAGTTTATAGACCAAGAAAACGCCAACGGCAAAAAAGTTTGTCCTCGACATCAGATACTTCGAGAACTACATTGTCATCAAGAAGTGAAAAATATAGGCTCTCATTAAAGAAGGTGTGATATATTAATGTATTATTGACTGAATAAATAAATTTGTTTAATTGTTCATAAGTGGTTATTCCGCAATGCTGGATAATCATCAGTCCAACAACAAAATTTGATCCTTTGACATTCACATTTAAAGTTTCTGTGATTCACTGAGGCGATAATGGTAACTTCCCTCATGTAATTTAGTCGATCTCTCTGGTAGAAAATTTAAAAGTATAAGTCAGCGTCTCTACGTAAATTTAATAAAAGATTCTGACGTCGGAGGAAAGTTATGAAATTGTTCTGATTTAAGGAAAATAATCATGCCTTGAAATTGATTTACAATTTTCGAAATTACAATTTTTTTTTTTTTTAAATTTCAGAAAGCATTAGCCAAAGCTGAATATTTAGAAAAAACATCAACTTGCAGCCAAAATTCTTTGCTGACAATGGAGACTATATCTGATAGAAGTCTTTCGCAAAAAAGTTCACAACGAAGTTACAAGTAAGTTACTATTTAGCATTTTTCAATCGAATTAAATCTCTTTTTTTTCTTTCATTGCCTAAGTGGTCAGTTTTCTGAATTTTGAATTGATAATTACAAAAATAGATTTTTAGAGAGTGGTCTTAATGTGTGTGTGTGTGAGAGAGAGAGAGAAAGGGATATTTTCAACAGAATATTTTAAACATTTTTAAAAAAATGGAAGCTCTACTCCGTAACGAGGTTGAGATCAAAATCTGACATTCCGAAATCGATTTTAGTGGATTGTTCTTTCCATTTTATCGGGAATATTATAAAATTGATGTAATTACAATTTTGTTTCAACTTAGTATAAAAAACACTCCTATATATTTAACCTTCTATGTATTTTAAATATTTTTCTGAGATAGCTATTTTTTGGAGTTCTAATTGTTCCCATATTCAAGCCGTCTAAATATGGGTTATATCACCTACATGGGCTATAGCAACAAGGATTACATGTGCAGTAGAAATGTTAATTTTGAAAAATTTGTTAAAGCAAGGACAGCCATGAGATTTTACCAATTTAGGGTTTCTAAAAACGCTGCACTGTTAAGCTAAAGTTCTGTCCTCTCATATAATGTACGATAACATTAAGGGCAAGATTTTTTTAACAAATTCTCACTCTGATGAATATTGCGTTTTATTAGTTCTGTTAAAATTGTCTAATGAGTTATATTAGATTTTTTTATGTATTTTCTAAGACAACATTGTAAAAAAAAAAGAAGCGTTTTTAGTTTTTCTCTTAATGTTTAAAGACGTTAATATTTCTGTCATACTTTTCCCATAATGCATCGAAGAATGTTGGAGGTTTATATTCTTTTAGAAATAAAATGCCATATTCTTTTAAAATGAAATATTTTCCGAGGCAAAGATTAAAACTCTGTTATAAATTGGATAATAACTTCTTTTTTAAATTTCAGATTGAGATATACCAAATATGCCCAGGAAACATTTTTATCATTGTTAGAAAACGCTAAAAATCTTGAGGTAGAAGAAAGGAAAGATTTGCAAACCAAATGGAAGGAACGAGAAGTTAAATCAATAAGATATATGAATCTTACGAAAATTGTTGCAATTATACGGTTGGCATTAATTCTAGTCCAGGAAGATATTCATTTGGCTGATATTTTCAGGTTTGATTTTTTTTTTTTTTTTGTACTTGTTTAGGAAATCTGTATCTCGAGAAGATATAGTGGAGTGGCTGCCATGTCAGCTCTACCTGGAGCTAGAAAAAAATGCAAATGGTTCATTTGAACGGGGTGGTTGTGTAGAAGGAAAGGGTCACGTTGCCAAAATTCACTGCGACTAGATATCTTGTGGACCACAAGAGAACAAGGGAATAATTTTCTTCATCTAGTGCCAGTAAACTTGGTCCTTTTTAACCGTAGAGAGTATAAAGACGAAGAAAAATACCAAATATTAACCCTATATATAGGACATACCTATGTGCCAGTGAAAGTTAAGTGTGTAAATAGGGTAAATACTTTGGCTTTAATAGATCATATTTACGTAAGTTTATGATCAGATTGTTCTTATTTCAAATCTGACGTCGCAACAACCAGTAAAAATGATTCCCCTGTACTCGATATTCGGTACAGGTCAGATACATGTGCATATTCCGAACAAATACATACTTCTCCCCCCCCCCCTACATTAAACATGGGATTCGCAGAAGAATTGATAAGAACATCTGGGTTCAGCTACCCACACAAACAATCTGAAAAAATTTAGCTTTCATGATAATCCGCGTTTTCGACAACTTGAACTGTTGAAATGATGCGCAATTTTTATCACCCTCCCTGAAGTCTCGATCTAACGTTCAGTGACACTCGTGTCTCAGATCGCATCACAGCGCTTTGGAGATGTTAGTGGATTCAAGAAATTTTTAATAAATAATGAGGAGGATATTGAACGGCGCGAATTTCTTTTACATTTGGATTAAGAAACTGCATCCTACCAGAAATGTTTGCAAATTAATAGTGATAATGTAAGAGGAAAAATACGGTAAATATTTGGGCCATAATAAATCATATTTACGTAGGTTCTTATCTTCAAATCTGACGTTACTTTAAAAACTCACCTCGTGCATAGTAAAACTCAGAAACATTCGGACCACAGTAGGCATTTTAGATGGCAGGGATTTGGTTTTGTAACCACCACTGCTACCGTATCTTACATTTCCAAATTTAGGCCGCTATTATATATCCTTTAGATCGTGTAGGTAATTTAGTTGCCACACTCTGTCTTAAGTAACTTGTACAAGAACTTGTGATACGGTATTTTATCTTTGCCTCAATTCAACACTAAAACTTATAAAATATTATCGCTCATTACTTGGAATTTATTCTTTGTCTGTAAATACATTCTTATATTAAAAATTCCAACTTCATTTCTAATTACAATTAATTTCAGGTGGAATGAAGAAGGGTACATTTCTATTGGTCAAGCAGAAAAACTCCTGCCAGCTGACGTAACAATTGAAAAAGACGTAAAAGCAATTTTCTACAATTTTCCAAATTCTAGATATTGTCTAGAACTGAATGTTGGTAGGTTGTATAATTTTTTAGAATTAAGAGATTGTAAAATAAATTTGAGGCCCACTATACAACGTTACTGCCAGGAACTTTCATTACCAGGTTTGTTAATAATGTTATTTCGTATTTAATTATATTTAAAAACTAGCTTCCCCCTGTAAGTTCTCTGCGTTATGTTTCTCCGTTTTTTAGAGCTATTTTATAAATTAATCGTATATTAAAATAATGAACATCGTTTACCCCTTAAAATGATCAACTACTCCCAGCATCATTTGCCCCAAACACAACTAACTCTGTCTTCATATCTCTATCATTTTAATTCCTTATTTGTGGCCCTTTAGAGAACTCGTGAACTTAAACTATTAATTTATTTCCCTTAATTTATATCTGGGTTTTCTTGGGATATCCATATCTCCCTGTCGTACTTTGCAATGAGTGGTTTTTATCCCTTTTTCGAAGCCAACCATTTTCGAAAAACCGCGATACCTTGACCGGCTGCTCCACTTGAAATCCTTTATCCATTTCCGTCACATTGTTGTTGCCTTTACGACCTTAATAGTTCCTCTAGAAAGATATTATGTATAATAATCTCTTCTAGTTCAGCTGGAGCAAATTGCCACAGAAAAATAAAACTCTGAATTTTAATTCTGTATACAGAATTTTCTCTAAAATGAGTTATTTACAATATAGTTTGTATTTTTGTTTTAATCTTCTTATTCTTTCAAATATTTGAAAACTCTTGCAGTATCCCTAATCAGCTAAAAGTGAACCTACTAGCTGGATGCTTTAAGTAAAAAAACATTCTATTCTTCAAACTTGAAGTTTTATACACCTTAATGTTTAGACCTGCTATCCATAACAAAAGACGGAGATTATAATTGACCGTACTATACAAAATTTTGAAACTACTAATTGGAGAAAAAGCTACTATTTTGTCCAAAAAGCCTACATAAATGCTATTTTCTCTAACTGCTGTAGAGATAGCTAAAATTGTGACAAATTTTCAAAATAAGTTTTTTACGCAAATATATGTTTTGAGTTCTCCTGAGTAAAACAAATTCAGAATGCTCTCCCCTTTTTTTGGTCAGCCACATTTGGTGGGCTCTCCCTCCTTAATTTTGAAAAAAAAAGTCACAGAAAGCTCCAACTTGCGCGGAATTATGGTGAGAAATGGCTCTAAGATATTTCCGTAAAGTATATAAAATTAAGGCAAATTTATTAAACATTTCAACTTCGAAGACAGTTTAATTGTGAGTATTGTATTGAGAGAAAGTCGTTTCATTGTTCGCTCCAGGTTCCAGTGTTTCATATAAAAGCGAAGAGATCTATCTATATTGTTAGGGTCTTTTACAAGAAAACTGCGAAGAAAAGTATAGAACTTCCGGTTGGCTGATTGATTTTGTTGCTTCTTTGTTTCAGCACAGGTAATGGAAATAATTGATAAATTAATATATATAAAAAGTGCAGAATGTAATATATCCACCACGGCTAATTATGAAGGCAGAGCTATGGCAATGATAGTGTTTGTGTTGAAGTTACTATTTGGATTAGATGGTGTTACAGAACGGAAATTATCCACTTTAGCTATTAAAATCAATAAGTAAGACTTGATGATTTGGATTATATTCTTTGATCAGATGTTCTATTGAACAGAGTTTATTGAAAATAAACATATTGCTTACAGTATTGACAATCAAGACAAAGTATCTTTCAGTTGGTTACACTGGATGAAGTTTATAAACGCTCGAGGAGCTGTTTGTTCATATTATCACGCATCTACCAGAGAGAAGTTGTATCCAAATAGTAGATTTGGTGGGCCGGATCCGTTCCTTTCACAATGGGATAATACACCAGTTAGACAGATCTTGCAAAGGGAACATGGTAGGTAATTAAGGGACGCTTATGTTTGTAATATATAGTCTAAAAAGTCTCTGGAAAAATGAATAGTAGTATGAGCTAAAGATTGTGCAAGTTAACACTAACATTCTAGAGCCAAAAGTTGCCTCGTCAGCACGTCCTTATGTAGGATTGTTGGGATGTCACAGTAAGTGTTGTTCATGTAGGCTGAGATTCCCAAAGAAACACTAAGTTTCTATCGAATAGCTATTTCTAGTCCAATTTCCCGTTTCGATCTTAACCCTAAGCGGACAATTTTGGTTTATGAGAAAAAAGGACATAATCTCTTCCCAATGTTAACAACATTATTGCTTGCAAGATTGGAGCAAAATTTATTTCGTTTCTGCGAAGAATATAGCCGTTATTGAGAAGGTAGTTCCATCCTTAGTGTTGGACAATATCTGAGATTGTATCCGTCTTAGTTCTGGCTGTATTGGATTTTCTTCCATCATCTACTTGTGAAAGGATAAAATTGAAGAATCATATATTCGCTTTCCAGAGACTCCAAATTCGCTTCACATATACACTTGAAATTTTATTTTTTTCTCTCTCTCTTAGAAGTAGACTAGCCACTTTTGAAATAGTCACAATTCCCGGGGACTAAACAATTTAGTTCATAGAAAATGCAAAGAAGTAGCAGCTATTTCTTTGAACCTACCCTTGTAGGCAAATTCACTTAGTACAGAATTTGTTCTGTGCAAGTCTATGTTACCTCATTGTTTTGACAAAAATATCCTGATGATGGGCCGAAACCGGCCGATGGTCACAAAAAAAAAAGCAGGCTATCACGGAAAATATCTCTGATGCTTTCCAGCTCTGCGGAACCAACCACAACAATTATATCTTACCTTACATTCACTTAAAGGCAGACACCTGAGCCGTCTGTGGAGTCTTATAAAGTAAGTATAACATTATATTGTAGATTGTTGTAGGGGATTATCGCACTACGACCTGAAAGATCTATTGTGCCCCCGCAGCCTTCTCCTCCAAGCAGGGTTCTCTGCTACAGACAACACTGCTCATCACCGGACAGTGAGTCAAAGTAAGAAAAAATAGATAAAAATAGCAAGGAATACTTTCAAAAATAAATGTAAGGTAAAAAAAACAAAAACGTTTGCACTTGGATATATTGAACAATTTTTTTAATTTGCTATTTATTTGGATCTATGTTCATAGGCATTTGAACAGTATCTTGATAATAGTGACCAGTCCTTTCCATTTAATAGTTCTAACATGAATAGCTTATCGGAACATATATATGCTAGACGGAAAGTAGATTCAATACCAAATCCTCTATTCTGATCAAATTATCCACTCCCTGACTCTTTTAAGGGTTTTTGTTTGTTCATAGAATGAATTATGTGTAAAGTGGAGAGCTAATTATGTGTACGGTGAGCTCGTCTTGACCTGTGGATGTGCGGCACCCAAACATTGACAATATCAAAAATCTCTGAGGCTCCCATCATGTGTGATGTTAAGCCATCCAGGATGGTGTGAATATGTTGTAATAAGACGACTAAAATATCTTAACATACAAATGAGTGCGCTATAAGCGGATTGCAGTAGGGCAAAGACATTGTATATGAGATATGGTTGGGAAGGTTGCTTGTTTACTTACTATTTTGGCGCGCGGTTAACGTTTATTCCTGTTGGGTTGCTTTTTTTATATTAAAAACTCTTTAAAGAAATGTCTTTTGTAAACACTGTATTTTTTCTAAGTACTAAGTGTACAATCTCCCAGTACTATCTAATATTTTGACTGTATAGGTACTCGGCGATTTTGTATATTTCGATCTAAGTTGGATGTAGATCATTCAGTTGCCGATGATCAAGAAATTTTGGTCGGGCTCCCCCTACAAGATGGGTTACTAGGGCTTTATACCGGGTGGTCCTAGTTTCCCAGATGGTGTATTGCGCCTCAGTCTGGGCGCATAGGGGGCACCATATTACAGCAGTTGTCGGCAACGCAGCGCTCGCTACTGCTTCCAATGGGAAGGTTTAGTTAGCCTCAGCTTGCCGACGAGGCTTTGCAGGTGCTGACGGGTTGCCTCCACTTGGATCTAGAAGTGGGTAGGTCCGCGGGTAGATATTTTCTAAAGCGAAAACTTGGCTAAATTTGGATAATATTAGTTTGGATATCGCCTCACCGGAGGGAGACATAGCGGCCTGGGCCAGGGCCGTAGCCTTTCGAGATTTGGATATCTTATTATTGCGGGAGTGGAATGAAAGGTGGAGGAGTTCTACCAAGGGGAGGACAACGTTCTCGTTTTTGCAGGAGGTGTAGCATGGAGGATGAGGGAGGAGCATTGTTTCCGACGAACTGTCATATGCGGTTTCATGGTTGGTCACGGGGCATGGACAGTTGAATGGTAATTGGGCAAGGATGAGTCTGGTGGGGGATGGAAGCTGTAGGTGTGGACAGGAGGAGTTAAGTGAGCATGTGTTGTTGGATTGCCCTCTGTATTCTGATTTGCGTCAGAGCTTGCAGAGGGAGGTAGGTTGGGTTCCACGTTGCCTTGGAGAATAATAGTCTGCCCTTGCTGCTCGAAAATAGTGCCGCATACAGAGGTTTTAGGCGATTTGCGGAAGAAGCATTAAAAGGAGAATGGAATGGGTCAATAGGGGCTGATTGGGTAGGTAGTTTACATGTTGGAATGGAAGTAATTTATTGCGTGAATGTTGCATGATTGCGGGTTTTACGCTAGTGGTACTTATGGCCCTTAGTTTTAGGCTATTTTGTAAGATTAGATGTAGGTTTTTCTCATACCCCCCAGGAATATTGAGTACTGAGGAGTGTAAGAGTGTGTATGGTTAAATGAACGAGCTTAGAGTGAAAGGTGTAAATAAATTTTAACTGTATTGGATGAATGGAAGAGAGGTTGAAAAGGGATAGGTTAGGTTCTTTGTCCCCCTAGGAATATCGAGTACTGAGGGGACTTGTAGGTTAGGATTAGCTTGGTTCGGGGATGGAAGCTGTAGGTGTGGACGCTGTAAGTTCATTTCGGGGGTCACGCTCAGCATTAGGGGCATCATTTAGGTTAGCGGCTTCTATACGGGCGCTATGCGCGAGAGCCCAGGGACCGCCCACCCAGTGTGCCTTTTTCAAAAAAAAAACCCTACAAGATCCCTGAAAATGTGCCACGTCCACCGTTTCCCCTACAAGAAAGGATCTCACAGAGACTTCTATGGTTGCTTAGTATTTACTCTCGTCTAGTTTATTTTGCCCGGTAAATTACTTAGAACGCATCCATGAACTGGAGGCTAGTTACTTATGCAAGGTTTTGAGGCTCTTGTGGGTATTCCAGCCAACAGCACGAACTACATGGTGACATCCCCCAACACTCATATAGTACGCATAGGGCCTGCATAAGTTGTTGGTGAGTACTACCACTTGGGATTAGCGTAATCATAGGGAAACTCTACTCATATTGTATTCATTCACACTTACACATTATACTCTTCTTTATTGGCGACTATATTCTATAACACCCAGGAAAAGGTCAGTGGTCTCTCCCTCTGCTCATCTATTATCTACATAGAAAGCAGTTTCCTTATAAGCATCTACTACTTATTTGTGACTAATATTTAATCTTTTTTTTTATTTATATTTCAGTAATAAATCATTCATTAAAAAATACTCTACAAAGAAGTTTGAGGGGTTGGATGAGCGGCACAGTAGAACCGATTGTTCCCTCTAAAACTCCAATGACAAGTATTCTAAATTTAGTTTTAACAAAACATAGCCATAATATATCACCTAAATTGTTGGCAATTTTAAAAACAGACTTCCAACAGCAATCACTAGATTACCTACTCTCTCCGGATATGTGAGTTTATTTTTATTGATGTTATTTTTCGGTGATTATACTCGTAAGTAGAAAGTAGTAAGTTCATTTCAGTGATCTTATTTCACTGTTTTTTATTGCATTTTTTACAGACTGGTGAAGTTGAAAGTAAGCAAAAAAAAAAATTTCGTCTATAAGTATGGAGACGTTAATTCGATTTGTTCTTTAAGTGAAAGCAATAGCACATGGAACTTTTCTTTAAGTTTTGTATCCTGAATATAATTAAATGTGATATTTTATTCTTAAATTAGCAAATATTGTTTCTTGACTCTCCATACATTTGTCTGATTTAAATTCCTCAATATGCGCACACTAAACAGTATTTGTTCTCGGCCACTTTAAACGAAATCCTGTCCACATTTGTTTGTTAACATGTTTTAGATCTGTCGGTGTTGTTTAATTTTTTTTTTTAACAAAGGTAGAATTGTTTTTTGCAGACAATTTTTTGAATAGGTTTTATAGTTTTTACGATGGTTGCAGACAAAGTAAATGGAATTAATTTTTAAATAGATGTTGGAAATGCACAATATATTGAAATGATAATTTAGAGAATATTCGCCGTAATAGCCATCTTTTATTAGTTGTAAAATGTTTCAAATTCCCATTTATCGTGAGAATAGGTTCATTACTTTTTTAA
>JAAEAF010012688.1:0-13361 GCA_011037195.1 Triatoma infestans
CACTGTGGGCTCGGAAACGATTCGAAAAACTATTGCGAGAAATAGGTCTGATAGCTATAGACTAGAATCAAGGGCTAGTGCTAACCAGGAATCTCCATAGGATTGTAGAGCAATCAGGGACGGGGCTGTTCTCTTCACATATAAACGGTGGGATTTATGTTTGGAGAAGGCAGGCAGGAGAAGCCGCTTCATTCAACCTACTACTTAGTGAAAGTCCTCCTTTTCAACGACAATCAATTATGGTGTGGAGTTGGGATAAGTTTGGAGGCCTGCACTGAGTTAATAGGTGTTGAAAATAGCACGACAGCTGCTAGACATGTTGAAGAAAGTTCTGCTAGGGTTGTCACCCGCTTCTTGAAGGGAAGTCCGGTATAATGTAACCGATTAGCCTGCCACGTTCTGGACATGAATCCTATAGAACATCTATGGGGGATATACTCAAGAGGCGTTTTAGTGCTCGTCTGGTCAGCTTCCAAACTACTCTGCAACAGCTCCGAATTACCCTATAAGAAGAATTGCATCGATGTCCTGCCCGTATCAGGAGGCCCTTAATACTAGGAGGTGAGATACATTAAAAAAAAACACAATATTTAGCTAGCGAATTATATTAAAAATACGAATGTTGAATATGTGGATAAGGATCCGCAATACTGGATAACATCTGATATTTTTATCCGTCGTAGCATCATCATGCATATTCATTTTGTTCCTGACCGGTTTTAGATTTTCATCCATCGTCAGAGTAAAAATTCACCAAGTTCGTGTGGAGAGTGCACTTCAACGCAATGTTTTTGTTACACTCACACTTGTTGGTTTATGTGTGAATTTGCTTTGACGATGGATGGAAAATCCGAAACCGGATAACCTACCCTGTCAGATACGGGTGATGGCAACTCACAATGGATTATTCACTTTGAGCTTCCTAAGACTTTTCCATTTTCTAAAATTATATTGTTCAGATATAACAAGCAAACAAATTCAATTTTAGGAAACCGCCATCTTTTGTCACAACAAAATAATAAGGAATTCCACAAATTACCTACACACAATATCGGGAGCTATAATAGTAGCTGTATATTATGGCGAACATGTAATAATAAACTTCATTAAAGTGTGATTGTATTTAACCAATTATAATAGAGCTAAACCAATAAAGTTCATCACGTTTATGTGTGTTTTGTTTGTGTAAACATGGCTACCCATGTACAAACGTAACAAACACAGCACACACACACACACACACACACACACACACACAACACACACACACATATATATATATATATATATAATATTCTAATATCTATAAATAAAAATATATAGTGAGTTCCGCCTATACACATTAAACCCCAAATCGATATTTTCAATTTGTTAAAATTTAGTCACAAAGGTTTTTAATTGATTATAAATAAGGAAAATATACAATAAAAATCTTTTACCTCATATCTTGGTTAATGTTAATTCTATGATAAAACTGTATATAAACAAAATTGTAGAGAATTAAATTTACTACAATTTATGTTATGTGCAGGTTTTAGCCAGGACTAATTAAACCTCCTATGTTATTAGGAACTTCTGTTCAGATTTGCAAATCGGTGAAGTTTCTGGGGTGGTTTGGATTCCACCCCCCCCCAGAGAATGTTTTGGATTTAAAGTATGGTTATTAAACCTAGGTTGTTATATGCGGCTGTGGTGTGGTGGCGTCGCACTGACATAAGATCCGATAGACTGCTGCTTGAGGATATTCATCGCTTGGCTTGTCTGGTGGTGACCGGTGAGATACGGACCACGCCAACAGCTGCAATGGAGACTTTATTGGAAATCCCACCGCTCTTTGTAGAGATGAAAACTGTGGCAATGAAAGCCTGTTATAGAATTAAACAGGTTAGGTTTTCGGCAGGGTAAGCGATATGGTCATTCTACCATTCATCGCGAGATGCTTTTGAAGGTTCCTGTTACAGGTTTTCTCTCTGATAGAATGTTGAAGACTTTTTTTCCGAGCATTCTTACAGAGTTAGGTTACCTTCTAGGGAAGATTGGTCAAGCTTGGCTGTGTCTGGTGTGATACCTGATAATTACCTCCGGTGTTACACGGACGGTTCCAGAATGGATGGAAGGTCTGGAGCTACGGTCTGTTTTGAGACCGAAATCATTTGGCGGTATCTCTTGGTGAATGGGCCACAGTCTTCCAGACTGAGATTTATGCTATTCTTTATTGTATCCTCGATGAGAGAGTACGTAACACTAAATTAAAAGGTGCTTGTATCTGCTCGGACAGCCAAGCTGCGCTGAAGAGGCTGAGTTCATGTGTCTTCACTTCCAGGTTGGTGTTAGAATGTTCTAAAAGACTGTAAGACCTTTCTTCTCTGAAGGATGTGCTTCTAGTCTGGGTACCAGGTCAGATAGGAATTTTCGGGAATGAGGAGGTGGATAGGTTTGCCAAATTTGGCGCCTCTCTCCCTTTCATTGGTCCCGAGCCTGCTGTCGGTGTGTCTTTTGGCACAAGTCTGTCAGGCTTCCAGTCATAGACAGCCTCACAGCATTCATCCTTATGGATGAGCTCAGTTGGTTGTCCGGCAGTCCCCAAAGTTTCAACGATGGGTCCGGACAGAGCTATTAGTGAGACGTTGCTGTGTCTTTCACAGGGAGACAGTAGAAACTCCCAACACTTTTCCTCACCGACTGCAGACGCCGTCTTATCCAAAGAAGATTGGCTGGGTAACATCATCCCCCAGCACAGTTGATTGTCGGCAGTCTAAGATAATCATCGGGGGTCCGCCGGACATGGCTATTAGTGAGACGTTACTGTTTCTTTCAGGTATCTGATTGGATCCCTTACTGGCTTTGAGGTTTTTGGAGACATCTCTGCGTAATCCGGGGCTCATGCGGATACCTTTTTGTAGAGTCTGTGAGACAGTGGAGGAAACACCCTCAAGTGCTTGGGTTGTGAGAAAATTAGTTTCAAGACCTTTGGTTGGAACAGGAGCTTAGGCTATTTCCCCTTAAGGTTATTGTCCGATTTGTTCGGACGGCGGTGAATCTTATATGGATTAGACCCGGGTCTGGATATTTGTTGTAGACTCGGTTTGTTGTCGTTTTTCTTGGGGTACCTATATGGGACCAGTGAGGCTTTGGATACCGTATGGTTTGGTCCCTCCCCACAGACAAATAATAATAGCCAGGACTACTTCTAAGGGAGATAATAAGGAAAAACCAAGCTAGCTTCACAGAACTGTGAACACATTTTGTCACTTATCTTACTTAATATTAATTCTACGATAAAAATATAAACAAAATTGTAAAAAATAAAATTTACTACAACTTATGTTCTGTGTAGATTTTAGCTAGGACTACTCCTAAGGGAGATAATCAGGAAGATAATAAATAAAAAGCCAATAAGTAATGTTAGTCCTTCTGATTAATCGATTTTCTTCAAATTTGGAATTCAATCAATGCTTCCAAATGTGTATTAATATCATGTAGGTGGTAAAACCGTATATTATACTGATGTGGTACTTTAGAGCAGTGCTCCCGCACACCGGTGTGCGTGTGCCAATGCTGTGTGCCGCCGCGGCCATAGCATAATAGTAGGTACAACGCAGGGTTGACCAGCCGTGCGCTGCATGTGGCCCGTCGTGTTTATTACACGTATTTATTTATTATAAATAATACCAAAATTGGTGAATAAATTTGACCCACTATTTCTATTCAATTAATATATATGGAACAATACGATTGGATTTGAATACCTAAAAATGATAACAAACTTTGCGCTACTGTTTTTACTGTCTCTTATTCCTAGTAACAGGAAGTACCGTAATCGTGCCAAATTTTCGATATCGAGTTTTCACCGGAAATATCCGTTTTGAGGTTCCCTGAGACCAAAAAAGTGGTTTTTAGAAACCACTCTGGTCTCTGGCTGTATGTGTATATATAAGCATAGCTCAAAAAACGAAAAATCGTAGAAAGTTCAAACATGATATTCCCGTTTAGGTATCACCATGGGATCAGACAGTAGGTTTGTATGGTAAAATTCCTCAACCGGAAAGTACCACATGACTATTTGTTTGTGGTGAGGTTCCGCAGAGCTGAAGCCTCAGAGACATTTTCCGTGGTTAGCCGCCTGCTTCATTTTTGTGGTTCATTCGACCGGTTTCGGGCGTTCGCACCATCTTTAGGAATGCGTTTTTCAGACAGTGTGACAACACGGACTTGCACAGAGCAAACTCAGCTTTCACACTCTTAGAGCTGTGAGCTGAAAGGAAACCGGTCGATGACCACAAAATGAAGCAGGCTACCACGGAAAATGTCTCTGATACCACATTACTAGTTTTTTTTTTCACTTTTTTGCAATTTTCTCAAAAATGGCTCCCGATTTGTCTTGAATCTTAGTATCAAGTACATATTACCAAGGCTACAACATTTTATTTGAAACATTTCTCCGGGAAAATTCATTTAAAGGCAGTTTTGAGGGAGGGGTGGGGTTAGGTTTTCCTCTAAAGTGCTATTTCAGTTTGTTACACAATTCTGTTATCTAAATAATATTAACTGGAATTAAATATGTTCTGATATTCCGAGTTCTGAAGAAAATCAGAAAATCTGAAATGCGTTTTTACTGAACAGTTTTTGTGATTTTTCTCCGTAAAAACACCGACGAATTTCATTAAATTTGCTACACAAACTACAAGGTTTGTTGTCAATTACAATTTTGAAAATTGGAGTATGAGATTGTTGTGTGAGTGTTTTACACCAGATTTTTTTTTTACATTATGTATATAAGTATTTATGCATTCTATTTTGTATATATACATATTTACTTTTGGTGTGCAGCGAAATTTGGGGAAGAAGTAGTTGTGTCCTGTGCAAGAAAAGGTTGCAGAGCACTGCTTCAGAGGAAAGTATAATGTAACTGCCCACCCCACCGCCACCCAGAAAATCCCAAAAAATTTACCTGGAAAATATTTCCAATAAAAGACCCAATGGAGAAAGTCGAACCCATAGACACCAAGTTATCAGCAAAATCACACTTCCGGTTCCTGTATATTGCCCGGAAATCTTCTTCGGACCTGTTGCAATGGTAGTGCCTAAAAATAGAATACCAAATTTGAGCTTCCGACAACTTTTCATTTTTTTTTTTTTTGATATTCTATTTTAAAAAACACATGCATAAATACAGTCGGTAAAAACGTTTTTTCTTTATTATTCAGGAAATCCTAAAAACATGTATTTCCGCTGTTACGAAATCTACAGGGCACAGCCACCCAGCCTCAACAGGTTAGCAAGGCTAATTGTTAAGCAATGAATGATGGAAATACTTTAAAAAGTTTAATAAACATTGTAAAGTTAATGGTTGACAATTAGGTTAGGTTTTAAAGTTAGAATCAAGTTAAGGGCGAAAGTGGACTTAAGAAAGGGCAGACAGAACACCCTAGGGTAATTATACTCTTTAGAAAAGTTGGCACTCTTTATAGACAATACTTCCATATGAAACACATGCCTTTCTCTTATCGCAGTTTTTTTTTTATTTATTTATTAAGGCGCGTCAACATCTATGGTCATTGGCGCCCGCAGTCTTCTCAGTGCACTGCCGGCCTCCGGGACAGTGTTCCCCGATACAGACACAACACTGTCCATCAGTGACCTGTACAGGCTCCTAGGAAGAAAAAATCTAAGGGTTGCACAGCTGGACTCGAACCCTGTACCTCCGCGTGGGAGTCCAGTACGCTAACCACTCAGTTATTGCCTTCCCTATCAACTGCTTATTATTATCAATTTTATTTTTACTTTACTTTAACCGGAAGTGCGACTTTTCTGAATGGTTTTTTTGGTTCGTTTTTCGTGATTTTTTCTCGAAAACGGTTGCAACGATTTTCTTTAAACTTGGTTGTACAATCTATACGCAAATTTGTTACTTTTATTTGTAGCATTTTCCTGAGAAAATTGATTCTTGGGTTCATGGGGAAACAGCGTAATGATTTTCTCTTAAGTACCACTTCAGTATAATATATGGTTTTTACCACCTTCAAAATTATTAATTTTCTAATTTATACACACATTAGATTCGAAGTCATTGATAGAATTGCAAATTTGAAGAAAATCAGTTTAACCCGGGTGTACACCAAATTGGAATGGCTTGCTTCATAGATAGAAACGTATCACATTCATTTGAAGTCGATAGTATAGTGGAAAACAATCTGATGTGATACACTCCCACAATATTCTCTTACTCCTGATTTCAAAATTGCAATTGATCAAAATTTGTATAGTTAGAATATCAGAATTTAATGAAACTCTGAAAATTTAATGAAAACTGAGGAAAAAAAAAATTAAAAAAAGTTCAGTAAAAACGCCAATTCCGGTTTATTATGATAGGGACTTAAGTGGGTAACATAACATCCCCCTCCCCAAAGCCCCCTTAAATGACGTTACCCAGAAGAAATGTTGCAAATAAAAGTTTTAGTTCATTATATGTGTAGTTTTGGTGAAAAATAGCAGAAAACTGAAAAATACAATTCAGTAAAAAACGTCCTTCCGGTCATCTGATATTCTACAAACACGGGAATTTCAACAACATATTTAATTCTAATTAATATTATTTCGATCATAGAATTGTATAATAAACTGAAATAGCACTTTAGAGGAAAAACCTAACCCCCACCCATCCCCCCTAAAAAGTACCTTAAATTAATTTTTTCCCACCCCCCCACCAATACTAATGTTTAGAAAATCGTGGCGAGCCTTGTTTTTTGGCAAAAAAAATCTGTTGTGAAACACTTAACACAACTTTACTCTTTACTCCTGTTCGTTCTCAAAATTATAATTGGCAAATATTATAGTTTGTGTACCAAATATAAACGAAATTCGTCGAAAACTAAAAGCTGTTTCAGTATAAGGCGCACTTCCTGCTTCCCACTAATTGTCTGAAACTTGGAATTTGTGGCCATACTATTTATTTCTAAGAAGATATTAATTTGTTTTTGGATGATATAATTGTATAATCACCTATGGATCACCCACTTTAGGGGAAGCTGCAAACCCCACCCCTCCCCTAAAAACTTGCCCTTACATGAATTTTTCATAGAAATGTCTTAACTAAAAGATGTTAGATCTTGCAATTGGTTATTATTGTATACGATACAAGTTTCAAGAAATCGTCGGAGCCATTTTTGAGAAAATCGCGCAAAAATGAAAAAATCATTTAGTAAAGTGTCAAAACAAACGCACTTCCGGTTATCTGATTTTTTTCAAACTCGGAATTTCAACAACATATTTAATTCAAATTAACATTATTTAGATGACAGAATTGTCTAATAAACTGAAATAGCAGTTAAGATGAAAAACCTAACCCCACCTCTCCCCCAAAAGTGCCCTTAAATGAATTTTCCTGGAGAAATGTTTCAAATAAAAGTTATAGCTCTTTGTACGTGTAGTTGACATACCAAGTTTAAAGAAAATCGTCGGAGCCATTTTTGAGAAAATCGCAAAAACGTAAAAAAAACAACTAGTAAAGTGGTACTTCCGATTGAGGAATATTGACACATAACGCACCGTCAGATCCCATGGTGATACCTAATCGTAATATCAAGTTTGAACTTTCTACAATTTTTCGTTTTTGAGCTATGCTGTTCACATATACATATACACACACACACACACACAGAACATTTGCTAAAAACCACTTTTTTGGACTCAGGGGAGACCTCAAAACGGATATTTCCGGTGAAAACTCGATATCGAAAATTTGACACGATTACAATACTTCCTCTTAATAGGAGTAAGAGAAAGTAAAAAAATCGCAAAAACCGAAAAAAGAAAAAAAAACATTAGGTAAAGTGGTACTTCCGGTTGAGGAATTTTGACAGATAACTTACTGTTGGATCCCATGGTGATACCTAAACGGAATATCAAGTTTGAACTTTCTACGATTTTTCGTTTTTGAGCTAAGCTGTATACACACAGACGGAGACATTTTTCTAAGAACCACTATTTTTTTTGACTCAGGGGACCTCAAAACGTGTATTTCAGGTGAAAACTCGGTATCGTTAAATTTAACATAATTACAATTAAAATTCAAAGAACATAAACACAGGCAGACAGACAGTTTTAAATTTTGTTTATATAAATTAAATTAAAATACGAGACAAATACTGAAAACATTTCCGCCGGATATGAACATTATATTAAGTGAATATACGACTAGAATGTAACTGACACGTCCAGGACCAAGTATGAGCTCATCATTAAGTAATTGGCATTTAATTTGTTTATGAGTTGCAACATACGGTCCAGATTATTTCTAAGAATTTTATTACAAGAAACTTTATATATGTAAGATACAGTCTACGAAGATCCCCCTGGGCGTGGTTAACCGGAAATATGAACAAATTAAAACAAATAATTTGATTAGAAACAATCACACGGACTTTCTCCTAGATTCATGGTTAATATAATTATTTATAAAATGACAAATATTCTTTATATACATTAAATTTGGACTCAATTGAAATAACATAAATATAGAAGTGGTGGGGGAGCCAGTAACAATCTCGTCAGCAAATAGAAGTGTTTACATTTTCGTCCAGAAGACAGCAGCACTAATAAACACAGAACTAAAACTGGAGAACATTCTCTTACTGCAGTTTACAAAATTGTAATTAACAAACTTTATAGTTAGTGTACCCTAAATTTAATGAAATTAGTATTTATTTTTATGGGGAAAAAATCACAAAAACTGGGAAAAAAATAATTTCAGTAAAAATACACTTCCGGTTTACGAATTTTGGCAATCAATTTATTTCTAATTAAGTTTTGTAGATGGTAGAATTGTATAATTAACTATGATTGCACTTTAGAGACAAGCATAACCCCATCACTCCCCCTAAAACCCCGCTTAAATGAGTTTACCCAGAGAAATGTTTCAAATAAAAGTTGTAGTTCTTTATATGTTTGTATGTGTAGTTCACATTCTTAGTTTAAAGAAATATCGTTGGATCAGACACATTTTCCGTGGTAGCCTGCTTCATTTTGTGGTCATTGACCAGTTTCGGGCGTTTGCCCATCTTCAGGATGCGTTTGTGAGACAGGGTGGTAAATAACACAGACTTGCACAGAGCAAATTCAGTTTATACACTGACTGGTCTTTTTAATTGTATTTTAGAACTGAACTCTGAAAGGAGGTATGGTCAGCTGTGTGAGAAAGGAAACGTGTTTGGGTTGTTAAAGGGGCAAATTTTCCTTAAAATCGAAACAACACGTGGGGGTCTAATTTTTAAACTCTGTTGTTGGAGGGAGATTCACTTGACAATTAAATAATCAGAATAACTTTAAAATTAAATTAAATAACGATTTTAAGCTAACACAATTTAAAATAATACAGTATTTACAGTACATAATACTAACATCAGTCCATACAATACACACACATTATATATATGTATATATATCACATATATTACCTATCCATGTGTATTTGTATATACACATACACATATATATCCCATATATATCATGTTATATACCATATTTATATATTATATATATGATACTTTATAAATACCACATATACATATGCATGCATTCCACTCCTCTTTACACAGTATTCACATACACTCTCCATGTACGCACGCATACTTATTTTTTTTTTTTTTTTAAACTAAACTAAAGGTGTAAAATGCTGGAGTACTATTTGGTCCATGTATACTACTTGTGCTGGTAATTGCGTTTTTTATTGTTGTGGGAAGAGTGTTTTGAATAATGGTTCACTGGCAAATTTCGTCTGTTCGTTTATTATGTTTTTGTGTCTTGGTTTATGTATTTCGAGTTGTTCTATTATGTCAAGTCATCGTCCTTTGTGGCCAGAATGTATTAGCTTCATCGTGGTCGTGATGTCATAGGGTTTGTGTTTGTTTGTTTTTAGGTGATTGGCATAATTTGAATCGACCTTGTTGTATTTGTATGATGTGATATGTTCGGTAAATCGTTCCCTGATTTTTCTCCCTGTCTGCCCCACGTAAATCTTGTCACAGTCCGGGCATTTCAACTCGTAAACCCCACTGCTGTCATACACGTCAGTGAACTCGGTACGAGTGCGGAGTTTGTTGCCTAATTTGTTGTTTGTTCGGAAGGATGTCTTAATGCCCAGTTTTTTGAAAAAATTTGTGAGTTTGTACGTGTGGCTTCCAATATATGTGAATGTGGCGAATTTGTCTGCCGTTTCTTTGTCAGTCCTATTTCGGTGGTGTGGTTCGTTTTTGAGGAGTTTATTAACGATGTTTGCATTGTACCCATTGTTCTCAGCTATGTTGTAGATTGTCTGCAATTCTTGTGTGTGGTTCGCGGGTGTGAGGGGTGTTATTTAAGTCTGTTCATCAGATGTCTAAGGCAGCTAGTTTGTGTTGGGTAGGGTGGTTGGAATTGTGCGGTATGATAGCATCGGAAGTAGTTGGTTTTCTGTGTATTCCGTATTCCAGTTTATTGTCGCTTCTTGTGAATTTTATGTCTAAGAAGTTGAGGATGTTGTTAGTTTCTTTTTCGTACGTGAATTTTATTTTCTGGTTTATGTTGTTAAGGTAATGTACTATTTTGTCTATGTCTAAGTCATTTTCCAATATGAGGAAGGAATCGTCCACGTATCGTGCATAAAAAGTTACCCCGAACTCCTCTTTCAGTTTTGGTACGTAAGCTTCTTCCATGTTTTGTATAAATATTTCCGATAGGATAGCTGATGTGGGGTGCCCTATTTCCAGTCCGTCAGTAGAGAGGTAGAACTTGTTAAATCAAAAGTAGTTCTGTGTCGTTGTGGTTTGTACTAAGTTCGTGAGTTGGTGAACGAATTGCGTGGATTCTTCTCGTTTCAACTTCTGTTTCATGATGTCCAGTGTGTCCGTGATTGGTATGGAGGTGTATAGGTTGGTAATGTCGAAGGATAACAAACAGGAATTTGGGGTGAGTCTTATATTCTCTGTTAATTGTATTAGGTGTTGTGTGTTTCTTATATTGTAAGTGTCGTTCAGTTTTACTTTGTTTTTTATTACTTTTGCCAGATGCTGTGTCAATTTGTATGCTGGTGCAGTTGGGTAGTTTATGACGGGTCTGATAGGGATATTGGGTTTGTGTATTTTTGGAAGTGCATTTAGAATGGGTGCTGTAGTAGGGTTCATACAAGTGTACTTGAAGGTTTCGCGGGCTGGTATTACTAGTGTTGCGTTTAGAGCAGTTTTTACTTGTTGTTGGAAGTTTTTTGTTGGGTCCTTTTTGAGTTCTGTATATGTATTGTTTATGAATTCTAGTGTTTTGTTTATGTAGCCGTCGTGTGTCATTAAACAGTGCTGTTTCCTTTGTCGGCTTTTGTGACTATGAGGTTATTGTCTTTTGAGTTTCTTCCGTATTCTACCGGCAGTTCTTTCTTCTGGTCCGTCTGTGTTACTGTGCGTTTGTTGTTTTGTATGTCCTTTATTATGTTTGCGGCGATATGGCGAGCGTGTTCCTGTTCACTGTGTGGTAGTAAAGTTATCGCAAGTTCCGTGTCAACAGCAAGTTGTTCAATGTTTTTGGTATGGTTTGTGTTCTTGAGATTATATTTGAGTCCCTTGTCTAGAAGTTCGGTTTCGGTTGGTGTAAATGTAATATTTGCGAGGTTTACAGTACGTGGGTAGAATGCTTGGGTTTGGTGTTTTTTGTATTGGGTGTTCTGTGATTTTTGGAGGTTGTCGAGTTTTTTGTTTAGTGTTTTGTATTTAGGGTCCGGGTCCATTCGTTTAGTAAGTTTGTCACTTATTTGTAGTGAGTAAAGACTGAACTAGGGTATCGATTGGCGAGTTGAATGAGTGTGCCTTTCAGCTTTCTGTTTAGTTTTTCCTTTTTTAGGTAAAGTGTATAGTGTAAAGTGTGTAACAAATTGTAAAAATTGTTAAGATACTTAGCCTCATTGGCTCCATAATTGTTGTGGTGGTTGGTTCCGCAGAACTGGAAAGTATCAGAGACATGTTCCGTGGTAGCTGCTTCACGGCCGGAAACCGGCGATGACCACAAAATGAAGGGCTACCCCGGAAAATGTCTTGATCTTTTCCAGCTCTGCGGAACCAACCACCACAACAAATATCGGTGGAACCGTTTTCAGTGATTAATTAGAATAAGAGAAAGTCGTGTGTGAGTGTTTCACACCGGATTGTTTTTTTTTTACCTAAGAAGGGCAAATTTTGGGTGGTGATGATACTTGGAGAGGAGACTTGCTTTTGTTGTGCAATTTTTTTAATCATAATTGTGATAAAAGCGTCAGAGCATGACAATAAATATGTGACACAATGATGACGAAGTTGTTTTTTTGATAACAAGTTTAAAATATATTATCATTTTCCTTAAATTATTCTTATAATTATTATACTACTAATAATAATAATAAACATCATCGGGAAGGGAGTAGCTAAGTGGTTAGCGGACTGGATTCCCACGTGGAGGATCCGGGTTCGAGTCCAGCTGTGCTACACTTAGATTTCTTTCTTCCTAGGAGCCTCTACAGCTCACTGTCCGGTGATGGACAGTGCTGTCTGTAACGGAGAACACTGTCCGGAGGCCGGGACAGTGCATCGAGAAGGCTCCGGGCGCCAACGACCATACATATTGACGCGCCTTAAATTAAAAATAATAAATAAATAAACACCATCCTGAGGCGGCGATTGAAAGTATGGATCCACCTCCAATCAGAATAAGGCAGATATGTTGTACATATAGTTGCACAACATGAAGCCAAACTAGACTGCAATGAGATTATATTTTTTAACGTAGCCGGGATCCGCAGCTGCGGATATACTAGATACCCCACTGAATCTCAGTAGTACGGAACTGTGAAATGCTTCAGAGAATACTGTACACCCCTTGTGGAATGCAGCCATCTCACTTAGCGAGATAAGGCATTTCATCGGCAATATCCGATATGTGAGTGTAACCCAGGCCAGGGGGGTCTCAAGAACCCGTTCAACAAAATAAACCATAGCAGGGCATTTGATACTGTGCCACCTGGAGACCTGAGAAATAAGCTTTTCGTAAAAATCCTTCAACCAGAAATGCCACTTTACTGAATTTTGCCAATTTTTTGAAAATTTCTCTGAAAACGGCTCCAACGATTTTCTTTAACTAAGTATGTGAACTACACATATAGAGAGCTACAACTTTTATTTTGTAATATTTCTCCCGGAAAATGCAGTTAAAGGCGCATTGAGGGGTGGGGGGGTTGCGGTTGCCTCTAATGTGCTATTTCAGTTTATTACACAATTGTATCATCTAAATAATATTAATTAAAATTGAATATGTTGTTGAAATTGCCGAGTTTGAAGAAAATCAGATGACCGGAAGTGCGTTTTTTT
>JAAEAF010012690.1:0-15455 GCA_011037195.1 Triatoma infestans
TCGCTGGTGATACCGCCATTCTTGCTACACAAAAAGATCCCGTAATAGCAACTCGTAATCTACAGGCGCACCTGAATTCACTCCAAAAATGGTTCAACAAATGGGGAAACAAAATTAGTGCTGAAATTAGAGTGAGGGAAACAATTTCCTTCACTCTCAGACGACTCATTCTGCTCCAGTTTATTATGACAATGTCGCCTTACCCCCAGTACAAAAAGTTCGCTACTTAGGACTATACTTGGACAGACGCCTTACCTGGAATCCACATACCAGACTCAAACGACAGGCACTGCTTCAACGTTACAAAATGCTGATGCGATTACTTGACAAACGATCTTACCTAACACTTACTAACAAACTTCTAATCTACAAAATCATACTTAAACCTATTTGGACTTACGGCGCCGAACTGTGGGGTTCAACTAAACGATCTAATTATAATCGTATCCAAACACTCCAATCCAAAATCCCCCGCAAAATCGTTTCAGCTCCTTTCTTTGTCTTCAATTATACAATCCACACAGACTTAAATATGCCATACGTCCGTCAAGAAATCCTATTCCGCTACGACAGATTTCACAACAGTTTATCATCTCATGTCAATCCTCTGGTCTTGCATTCCTAACTAATGCTATAAATTCAACAAGAAGACTAAAACGTCAGTGGCCACGTGATCTACTTACTGTAACTCGGAGTTTCACTACTGAGTGACTTCTCCGCTCCTGTTTCTATGAATAACAAATTTACAAATTACACAAATACACAAATAACAAATTTACTATTGTTAAGCTTATAATATGTGTAAATAAATATAAAACAAAAAAAAATGTTATATCAAGAAAATTAATTTCAATTCAATTTATTGCTTACAATCTGTTATTTGAATTTTATACATTAATAGGTGTTTTTAATTTTAAAAATTATACTTATCATCAATATTTTATATGTAACTGTAGTATGTACGTGTAATATATTTATATGAAGCATGTAAATAAAGTCTGTAATAAATAAGGCCTGTGAAAGACACAGCCACATCTCATTAATAGCCCTGCCCGGACTCCTAGTGAGCATCCTGGACTACCGACAGGTAGGTTAAAACCCCTCGGTCACAGGCATGCGGAAATGTTTATTAACAGCTTCTCGCCCAGGCTTACTGCAAAAGTATTCTAACAAGCTGTACGGCCGGCCATACAAATGATAGTAGGTCTCCTGAGTGGTTACTATAGACTTAATAAGCATCGCATAGGCCTGACCATCGGATAGCCTGTGTAAGTTTGATAGGAAGAAGAAGAAACAGCAGTGCGCCGTACTGTGTCAGTGTGAGATCTAATCTAATCTGAACGGCCGACAACCCGCTGAGCTCCATACTTAGGAATGAATGCTGTGAAACTATTTATGACTGGAAGCTTTTTACGTGAGCTAAAGACACACCAACAGCAGGCTCGGGTCTAATGAAAGGAAGAAAGGTGTTTAATTTGGCAAACCTATCTACCTCATAGTGTGTAAAACTAAATTTGCAAATCTAGTTATCACACTTCTGACTAACGCATCCTGATGATGGGCATACGCCCGAAACCGGTCGATGACCGCAGGAAGAGGCAGGCTATCAAGGAAAATATTTCTGATGCTTTCCAGCTCTGCGGAACCAAATCACAACAACTAACTACCTCCTCATTTCCAAAATTTTCCATATAATCTGGTACGCACACTGAAAATGCATCCTTCAAGGTAGAAAGCACTTCCAGTCTTTTAGAACATTCCAATATTAACTTGGAAGTGAAGACCATGAATTTAGCGCCTTCAACAGCCTTAGTAGCTGGACTGTCCGAGTATAAACACCTTTCAAGTTAGTGTTTACATATCTGTTCCAACTTTTCTGTGCATAATTTCAATAATATCGATTGCAATAAAATAACCTTCCCTCCAAAAAATAATAATAATCAAACCTCATTAAATGTCAAATCATAACAATGTTAATGAAAGTTTCATTAATTTTGATACTATAATCATTTAATAATAGAATACAACATGGTTGAATGTTTGAAAATAGAAAGAACTGAGAAGGAGGACACGGTAGGTGTTATGAAATAGCAATATTTGTAACCTCATTGTGTCAGCAGCACCTGCGTCCTCCTAATAGATGAAAAACCTTCCCGCTGGCATTTTTTGTTTTTAGTACACTGACATGTGTACTACATTATGGTGCACTCCAAAACGATTACCTTGCAGAACATGTTTTATAATACTGTGTTGTTCTCGTTGGAGTTCTTTATTGTTCTAATGATATGAAATTTCTATGGATTGAAATAACGAATTAAGATCATTAGAGAGGCACTAAGAATTGATCGATATATCTAAATTATATATTTGTATATTTTATATTTTCGTTACAAATAACATTTACGGATTACAAAAGTTTAAAAATGATAATGAAATGTTTATAAGGCAATGGCCAGAGGAGCTTTTTAAGGGGTAGGAGAGGGATTTGAACGTACATATCCTTTTCCTTCCCTAAAGAGCTTTGTAGTGGAAGAACGAAATAGGAAAATAATAGTTGAAAAATAGTTTAGAATATTTTATAGTTTGAAAAATCTAATTTTCTTAATATATTAAATAGTGAATTTACCTTCAAAAAGAGTGTAATTTAGAGTCAGGTATACTACAATCTAGGTCATTGCTATTAGGAAAACAAAGGCGTTAGGCCAACTCTTTTGTAAAAGAAAATCCCACCGCTGCCACCAATGAAATGTAATGGTGATGTGTTGTGTGTTTGTAGTGGCTTGATTGGTGTTGTAAAAGGGTTTGTAAGTATGTTTGAGATAGAAGTAATAGGAATAATTAAGTAAACACAATTAAATATATTCTTCAAAGATATATAAATGCTGTTCAATAACTCTGTAATTAAGTACAAAACTATTATGTTATAACTTAAAACTGGTATAGTTCTGATGTGTTCTCCTTGGTGTCTACAACAAGTCTGGCTTGAAAAGAATGCTCTCTTCAGCGGGGGATTTTCTTTTACAAAAGAGTTTGCCTAACGACTTTGTTTTCCTAATAGCAGATGACCTAGATTGTAGTATACCTGACTCTAAAATACACTCTTTTTGAGGGTAAATTCACTATTTAATATATTAACAAAATTGGATTTTTCAAACTATAAAATATTCTAAACTATTTTTCAAAACTATTATTTTTCTATTTCGTTCTTCCACTACAGCTTCTAAACGTAGCAAAAATGAATTCTTTTTTCTTTAAAACTCCTTTGGCCATTGCCATATAAACATGTCTCGTTATAATTTTAAGGCCTGACATTTGGAAGCGATTTTAAAATTTTATTTGGAATGAGTTAACTTCCAATTTATATAGTTTCGCGTACACTTCAGGCCAACGCTGGAAATACAATTGGAGAGGTCCCTGGAGTTTCAAAAAAAAAAAAAATGATCGTGTGTGAGTGTATATAAAAAGAGCATAGCTCAAAAATGAAAAAACCATAGAAAGTTCTTGCTTGGGTATCAGCAGGAACTTACCTGTCAGAATTCCTCAGCCGAAAGTACGAGAACAACTTTACTAAATAGATTTTCCAATTTTTTGCCATTTTCTCCAAAATGGCACTCCAACGATTTACTTTAAATTTGAAATTTTAATTACCTAAATTAGAATTAAATATGTTGTCAAGATTCTGTGTTTAAAGAAAATCGGTTGACCAGAAATGCGTTTTTACGGCAGTTATTAGAGTTTTACCGCAGATTTTGTCCATAATAACGCTGATGGATTTCATTAAATTTGTCACAGACTAACTATATGAATACGGAGACCAATCACTTTTATTGGGAACTTAATTCCGTGAAAGTTCATTTAGACACGTTTGGGGAGGAGGAGTCTATGGTTCCACCCCCAAAAAAATTGCTTTTTATTAATTTTAGATTTTCTACAATCGACATAAAATTGACGACAAGCAAACATTTAGTAATATTATAATTTTGAAGAAAATGTTGGTCTGCCGACAACCAACTGAGCTCATCCATAAGGATGAATGTGTGAGTCTGTCCATGATTGTGTAACGGCAAGAGAGAGAACCCACCACTGACCGACAGAAAACAGGCCCTCTCTGGTACTCTCTCACTTAAGCAGGCTAGAGTGGGAGAACCTGTATATAAGTCAATGAGAGATCTAGACATCTATGTATCAGATTCAACATTAAACATCAAATTTCTACTCTCACCTTTTATTCTATAAAATCATTACAAGCCCAGCGCAGTTAATGTAAACTTAGAGATATATTATAACAGTGTCTCCATATCTCGTCTAATTAAACAATCCCAATTTCTCTCCTCATCTCCTACATTATAATTGGAAGCCTGACAGACGTGTGCCAGAAGACACGCCAACAGCAAGCTCGGGACCAATGAAAGGAAGAGAGGCGCCTACTTTGGCAAACCTATCCACCTCTTCATTCCCAAAAATTCCCATGTAACCCGGTACCTTGTCTAGAAGCACATCCTTGAGAGAAGAAAGCTCTTCCAGTCTTTTACAATATTCTAACACCAACCTGGAAGTGAAGACACATGAACTCAGCGCCTCCTTTTAAGTTAGTGTTACGTACCCTCTCATCCAAGATACAACAAAGAATAGCATAAACCTGAGTCTGGAAGACCGTGGTCCATTCACCAAGAGATACGGCCAAATGATCTCCGGTCTCAAAATAGACAGCAGCTCCAGACCTAATCAAAAGACCCTTCCGTCAAACGTCTAACACCGTAGCGTGCTAGGATCGTACCCTAAACAATTTGACGGAAATAATATTTTGCAGATACCGGCACGCTACCAAATCGATGCGAGAGGACGGCCCAATGCATTGTTGTTCCATATACTCCCCGTTTTAACCGCTCAATTCATTAAACTGGAACGATGTCATACAAAAATACTGGATCAATTTTTCTTCATCGTCAGTTAGGTACCTATATAAAGTCCAATATTATCCCTCAACTTTTCGTTTTCTTATAGCTTCATGAATCCAATAGCGTCTGAAAGTCTTTGTTCCGTTTTCTTTTTCCTCCTCTTCGTCCAAAATTATGGCAATCATTGCCAATTCTCTTAAAGATAATTTCCAAATAGCCATAGTTTGTTTATTTTAAAGAAACTTCAAAACACCTTTCAACTGCTCAGATTTTAGTTGTCCCGACAACGCGTTCACGTGAATACAAAAATGGAAAATCTACAACAACCGATAAAACGGGAACCAAACAGATATGATACGGTTATCATACGGGTTGTACTCAGGAATAGAACACTGATCCGTTATAGAGGGCACGCCTGATCCGGAGCGCCGTTGGTCCGGAGGATCCGTTGATGGGAGCGCCTGACACGTTCCAATTACGGTCCTAGTAAGGCACTTCCTTAAATCTGTGTAAACAGCAGCAGCAAGGGGAAGTCATATGATTGTTTCACACCAGATTTTATTTCATTTCCTTAGAAAGAATAATGTTGTCTCTCAATTGTATATACTTAATATCTCACCAAAAGTCCATGCCTGGTTCATCCCTACCTGGTCATACCTGGATGTTCGAATGGAGTTGGTGCTAAGCATAAACCAACCTCTTCTTCATTTCACTATCTTACTGTGTTCCATCTGTGGAGAGCTTTAAGGAAAAGTGCTCTAGCATGATATATATAGATATAAGTTACTGGTATCCCCGCTGTCCTCTGCAATCCCTCATAGCTTGTAAGATCAATGAGAAGTAGGGCAATGGAAGTTATGTTAATGGAATAGTATGACAGAACAGAGCACTTTAAGACCTTTAAGAGGGTTCGTTCCGTTCACAAAGGTGAATAAGTAGGTCTCGGTTACATCGGCTATTTGCCTTGTGATGGAATGCCAGAAATATAAAAATATATTTAATTTGAAATTATCAAATTATGAACAAAATGTAACATTCGCTGGCAAAAGGGACTATTCAGGTAGAAGACTACTATCGTCTTAAGAGTTCATGAACTTGATAGCATTGTCTACCCTTTCTTCTCACAGCGGAAGATTTGAGCGAACAATTAGAAGGCCTTCCTTCGAAACAGTCTGTTGTAGACATTCAAGCAAGAACACTTGTTTTTCGCTCTCTTAGCGTCAGTGTATATTGATAAGTTTACACATTCTTTGCAAATAACTTGTAGTTATTATTTTAATATAACATATTTATTATTAGCAGTGGTGACTACTTTCTTATTACTGATACTTCTCTCTCTTAAAACTTACATACACACAAGCCCTTTACAAAACCGCTCACGCCACAAGCTACTACTGGAACACATCCACACCAATTACATTTCAGCCTCCTTAGTAAATCGTTTGTTTATACAAGTTGATGAGTCGTACACCAAAATTACATTTTTTTTGGATCAAACTAGGTTCTTGTAATGAATATAGAATTGAGATGTTTCTGGCTTAGTATTCATTAATGAAATGGGAAAGTATTAGTGGACCTAATCAAGGCTACAGATGAGAGGGGGATCGAGACATTATTAGGGTTCACTTGAGCTACACACTAGGTATGGATCTTTTGCATATTTCGTACATCACTTTTCAAAAAAAAAACTTCATACAAATAACAAAATGTATGCTGTTATTAAATTTTTACAAATGAAGCTTCAAAATTAATATAAATATGAAAGGCAAAATTTATTTATCTTACAAAAATTTCATGTCAGTTTAATAATTATAAAGTTAATAAAAAACTGTTTCTATATTTAATAAAATTTACATATATTACATTTTTCACAAAGTTTTGATGAAAGTAAAATATTGATGCTCAGTATTTTCTTTTCCCCCCTCTAGCTAAGTCAATAAATAACTTTTCCCATTAAGTTCAAAATACAAACACGCAATATTAAATTATGAAGTTAATGTTAATTATTTCACCATTGTTACTGCTTATATTCATGTGGACCGGCCGAAATGCTGAGATATTGAAAAAATATATAATTTTTGTATATTTTTATTGTTAAAATTTATTTTATAAATGTTCAAAAGTTTGATCAAGGAAAGATACAATTTTATTCTTCAGGGAAATTTTTTATTTGGGTAATGTGTAGAGAGAAGACTTTTCGTTTAATCAATGTGTGACGGAATAATTGTACTTGTTAAAATGAAGTGTAGAAGAATGCACTTTGTTTAAATCACGCATGCATTAAGGTGTAATGAAATCCAAGCCTTCTCTCTCTCTTTCACACACACAGACTCTCTCTCTCTCTCTCTCTCTCTCTAATCAAGTTTAAACCGCCAGTATTATCGAGTGGAATAGAAAAGCAAAGAGACTATTTATTTTCACGTTTCAAATTAACAAGTCCATCCATCAATCATTATTTAATGTGAAATCTAAATTTTAGAATCTTTCAAGATAATAACGTTTTATTCTACAAATTTTCCAAAATATGTCAGCATTGATGGATTAATACCTAACCGAAACCAAGATATTTTTTATTCTGCACTCCTCCTTAAGAATATATAATTAGCAAATAAATAATTTAAATAAATAATTACACGCTACTGACGTAATGACTGAATTAGACGCTCCCCTGCCTCTCTTCTTACCTCCAAAAGCGTTCACCCCGCTCTAATGTTAAACAAATTGTGATGGATGCAAGAAACTTGAAATAATATTAAATTATAAAAAAAATCAGAAATGTGACATTCCCTTGCAAAAGGGCTAGCCAGGTATACAAGTCCAGTTACTGGTACGGTTCAAGAACAATTATGGCATTGTATTACCCCCTTCTCCTCAAAGGGGAGGAATTGAAGAAACAAAGAGAAAAGATATTTTAAAGACAGACTTGTGCTACAAATCAAGGTGAAAGCATCAGAGCTAATACCAGTATTGAGTTATAAGAATTTATTATAAGTTTTATTTGTGATATTCAAAGTACTAAATTTCTCTTAAAGATAATATATTTAAATTAATCTACCAGTGTGTTCTTAATTATTCTTACATTCTATCTCAAGCAAACATACAAGCCCTTTTCGCTAAAACGCTCACGCCACAAGCTACCTATACACACATCTCACCATAACATTACAATATCATAAAAAACTTACCGTCTAAAAAATGTTCTGGATACGACTTAATAACAACAAAAATTATTCATCATCTTCCAAAAAAAAGCCATAGTTTTTCTCACTTACATTTATTTATTCAGTTCTCAGAACCACATATTTTCCTTTAATGTGGAAATTCTCTACTATAAAAATGATTCTGAAACCTAATAAACCTTCCGACCTTCCATCCTCATACAGGCCAGTAAGTCTGTTACCTATTTTAGGAAAAATACTAGAGAAATTGTTATTAAAATGGATTTACCCCATTCTGGAAACTGGACAAATCATTCCATCACATCAGTTTGGCTTTCGACTACATCACAGCACCACTGTCATAGAGTAGTGGACACCATTGCTTCGACACTTGAGCGGAAACAGTACTGCTGTGGTGCCTTCCTCGACGTGGCTCAAGCCTTCGATGGGTGTGGCATCCAGGATTACTGTGGAAGCTAAAGAAATGCCTACCATCAATCTATTACGTACTGGCTCATCAAGTCTTATCTATCCGACCGCTACTTTCAGATTAGTTGCGGATCTGCTAACTCTGACTACTCGCTAGCCGGCGCCGGAGTTCCTCAGGGTAGAATTCCCTGTCCGCTTCTGTATACTGTAGTTATAAGACATCTGTAATTTTTCATATTTTCACTAAATTCTGTTATGAAGAAAAACATCATAATGCATTAGTGCTGTACGGAAATAACTACAGAGTAAGCAAACGAAATGACTTTTATAAAAAATGATTAATAGGCACAGTGGAGGACCTATTATTTTTTTTTTTTAATCTTTTTTTTTTGTTAGTACATTTTGTATATATAATTCCAAAGTTGATATGATTTATATTTTTCATTTTTGTGGCAGAAGGGGCCCGTTGCAGTGAGACCTACACGGTTCTATTGTGCTATGCCCTTGGTGATATGGCTAGCCTATAGCACCCCTTCAGGTGCCATGGGCGAGCTTCTCGCCTACAGGTTACCTCCACCAGTTTAAAATCCCTATGGAATCTTAATATCCTGGAGGGGTCGAGGGAGGATATGTTCTTCTCCTCCTCCTGGTAACTACCCAGTTCCTGAATCTTCGTCCTGAATGACATCGCACTCCTCCATCTCCCTACACAATCTGCACATGCTGTCACTCCCCAAGCGCAGCTAGGTCAGGTGTCCCTATATTTTATGTCATATGTCGGGCATGTTTTATCTTATACAAAAAAAAAACTTTTTTTTCAATCCATTTCATTTAATAATATAAGAAAGAAGTTCATAATCTTAAATAAATTTTAATGTTGCCATAAAAAGATGTAAGGAAAAATAAAAAGAATTTAAATAAATCAAATACTGCCATTTATTATAATTTATTATTACTGATTTTACACACACAAAAAAACCCTGGAATTATCATTTATTATTGATTTAAATTATTTATTTTCTAATTACATATACCTAAGGAAGTGCCCAAAATAAAAAATATTTGGCCCCCCCAGCGGTTAGGTTTCAAAAGAAAAGAAAACTCCGACCTCTTCAGAGTATGAAAATGGTTAAATAAATAAAACCCACATTCTTTATGTATATATCAGTTGTTAGCGGAATTTCGACTATTACGAGCCCCCAAGGCAATTGTCAATAATCCATGAGTCAATCTCAAAAATTTCCACTCTAGAAAGAGCCCGCTTTAAAAATATTAAGCACGAAAAATAATGTTTAAACTGAATAATAATAATAAAAAAAAACAAACTTCAATTTGACTATAAATGTGCATCAAGATGTTTAGTTAATTAAGTAACAGCCAGATGTTAATAAATAGAAATATACCAGATGTTCTATTTAAATGACAAAATAGACTTATCAAAGAAGTGTACCTTTTAATCAATTGCAAGAAACTACGTAATTCAAATGTGAACCATTGAATGTGGTAGGAATTCAGTTTTTTTTTTTTTTTTTATCACTAATCCATAACGCATATGGTTTCGAAAATGTTAATATTATTGAAGTTGTGTTTATTTATTTCTTGATAGACCCCGCCTGAACCCGCAGGGAATCTTTGATTCAAAGATTTTTTGGTTTTTACATAATAGATTTTGTTTATTCTTGACCGCTTCCTCTGAACACAATTCGTGTGACTTACGATGAACAGGGAATTATGGTTTTTTACTTTCTCTTACTCCTAGTAAGAGGAACTATTGTAATCGTGTCAAATTTTCTATATCGAGTTTTCACCGAAAATATCCATTTTGAGGTCCCCTGAGTCCAAAAAGTGGTTTTTAAACAAATGGTCTTTGTGGGTGAACATCATAGCTCAAAACGAAAAACCGCAGAAAGTTGAAACTTGATATTCCGTTTAGATATCAGCATGGGATCTGACTGTGCGTTATTTGTCAAAATTCCTCAACCGGAAGCACCACTTTACTAGTTTTTTTTTTTTTTTTTTTTTTTTACTTATTTGCGTTTTTCCAAAAATGGCTCCGACGATTTTCTTCAAATGCAGTCTATTAACTAGACATACAACGAGTTACAACTTTTATTTGAAACATTTGTCTGGGAAAATTAATTTAGGGGTAGTTATTGGGAAGAGGTGAAGTTAGGTTTTCATCTATAGTGCTATTTCAGTTTATTAGACAGTTCTGTCATCTAAATAATGTTAATTAGAATTGAATATGTTGTTGAAATTCCGAGTTTCAAAAAAAAATCGGATAACCGGAAATGCGTTTACTTTAACACTTTACTACATGATTTTTTTTTACTTTTTCGCAATTTTCTCAAAAATAGCTCCGACGTCTTGTATAAACTAATCATACAAAGATCTACATCTTTTACTTAAAACATTTCTCAGGGGAAAATTCATTTAAGGGCACTTTTAGGGGAGTGGTGGGGTTATGTTTTTCTCTAAAGTGCTATCATAGTTGATTATACAATTCAATCATCCAAACAAAATTAATTAGAAATAAATAGATGGCCAAAATTCCGAGTTTTAAGGGAAATTAGTATAGCGGAAGTGCGCTTTTACTGAACAGTTTTTTCAGTTTTAGACGAATTTCATTAAATTTAGTACACAAACTATAAAATTTGTCAATTATAATTTCTGAGAACTGGAGTAAGAGAAAGTTGTGTGAGTGTTTCACACCAGATTTTTTTTGTATTTGCGTAATGAATTCTCTGTTTAAACCCAATGTATGTAAACTACTTTCATACTACTTCGGGATGATACTCCTTCAAAGGCGGATCTCCCAATTGGCACTTTGTGCACTTCCGGCCAAATTGTGCCACACAAACGCGGCCTACAATGCTTTACTGTCTCATCGGTTAATCAGGTACGGTACCAGGTAAACTTTATGCAAATTTAGCGAAATAAATAAATATATAGTTGCATTAAGAGATTGTCGTATGACCACTTACAACCAGACGTTTTTTGGTATATATTGAATCACTGAGTAGAAAGAGTTGGATATGGAAAAGATTTATGAATAAAGTTAAAGTCTTTTATATTGTTACAAGTTTTTTGCCTCTATCTATTAGAAAGTAGTTTCGTACCAAATCAATTTTCTCACCAAATCCTTATAGAAAAATGATAATTACCATAAAAAGGAACATCGCTTTTTCTCTGGTCACTACAATAAGAACATAAACTGGTAAAGGGTGGATCTAACTATTGAAAGAGTTGTACAAATTTTTGATGTATAGAAATTAGAGTGCATTATCCCAGTATAGTAGAATTATCTCGCATTGACGAAGTAATCAAAAGAAGGGAGGGTTATGTCCAGTATGAAGTATTTGACTGGAGGCTATATGTGTAATCGTACACTGGGCGGGACGGAGAGAGAGTTGAAATTTTTTTTTTTGTTCACAACGGGAAATGTAAGTCTAATTGTGCGGAAGAGATGGCAGATGGCTCTCATCCAACTACCTCATACATATAATTGCGATAAGGGGGTTGGCGAATAGAGTGGTTGGCTCTTTCTAAATTGTCCAATACTGCCCACATAGGATTATAGTTGAAAAAAAAAAAAATGGGTAGGAGTAACAAGGCAGTACCCAGCGTCGTCCCTCCTCAAAAAAACAGAACCTCTTCACACAACTCTTCAACGAATTGTGTGAGGTTTTCTCTAGTTGTTGAACGAACGAACGGAAAAAAAGAAAAAGAGAGATAAAATCATTCTCTCTATATGCCCCTTAAGCTAGGAAGGGGTAAAAAAAAAAGAAATAAATAAAAAATAACTACAACTTACCCACTCGACAAACCCCGTAGTATGTACGGTAGTCACTCCTTGCTTATCGATAACTTACAAAAGAAGTACCTGCAGTAGCAGAAATCTTATTCACCGATTACAAGTACCTTTGTACTGCAGGAGTTTCGAATACAATAGAAATCTATTCAATGCACCATATATGTAGGAATATCTATAGAAAATATCATTATAATATTATGAATAAATAAATAAATAATGCGAACTGGTTATATTAGGAAGTTTCTTAAGATAGGCCTAGAATATTATTCAAAATTAAAATGTAGCGATATTTTTGGAAATTAACAATTATTGGGTTTTTATTTTCCTTATGACATCTTTACATAATTATCGATGTGTTGTTATTTTAAGGGCCCTGTTCAAGTATTTTTTTTTGAAGGGCCATAATGTGCGGAGAATTGAATGTTGTTGTGGTAAAGACATAATACTCTGTCACGTAATTTCAGTGAAACCAGTATTTTTTGTCGTATTTATTGGTATGGAGTGTTGTTCATTTCATAAGCAATTATTGTTTTTTTTTAATAACTGCATGTCTTTTCTATACAACATTTCTATGGAAGGAATTATGAGGAACATCCGCACAAACCTAGTAGGGACAAACAACAAGCTCTCAATGGCCTATGCGTATGTTACTGTAATCACGGTAAGAACAATTCCAGCATTAACGGGGGAACTAGAAGAGATTGAAGCAGGAGCAAACAGACGTGGAATCTAAATTAATGAGTCAAAAACAATCTATGTGAGAGTGTCGCAAAAATCTACCACAAGGCATCGAGGAAAGCATAAGATCAAGTATCTATGTAGGGACATTGTCCATCGCAGATAATAATGTGATATCAGAAATTAAAGCAGGAAATTGATACTATGATGCAATACAAGTGTTGAAATTTCGTAAACTATCACAAAGTGCCAGGATCCTAGTACACCAAACTATGATATGGCCACCAGTCTTAGGCGAAACAAAGTGAACTTCTTATTAACCACATGGGGAAGAAAGGTTTTGAGAAAATTATTATATGGTTCCATTTGCGTATTCGGTGAGCCTAGAGAGTGAAAACCAATGCTTACCGAAAAGAAGATTAATGATCAACCTGACTTAATAAGTCATATAAAGACAGGGCGGTTGAGTTGGTTGGAGAAAATAAAGAAAATAAAGGCCCAAAAAAATTTATGAATGGCTGACCGGAATATGCAAGAAGACGTGGAAGACCGCATGAAAGATGGCTGGATGATGTTTAGGACGTTAAAGGGGATGGAAGTGCGAAGGTGAAATAATGCTGTGCAGAATGGGGAAGAAGGGAATAGGATAGTTCAGCAAGCTGTAATGCTAATGTGTGATGATGTGTTTGTAGTAGTGTGTAGCACGAGCGGTTTCGTATTAGGGCTTGTAAGTATGTAAGTTTAAAGAGAATGAAGTATTAGTAATAATCAAGAAATCATCACTGTTAACAATTAATATATTCTGTTAAAATAATAACTACAACTTATTTAATTTATTGTGAAACTGGCACTGATACTAAGAGAGCGATTCCTGAAGTGTTCTGGCTTTGGAAGCAGAATACGACTGTATTGTTTGAAAGCAGAAGTGAGACTATCTTTTTTGAACTGAACTATTTGAAAGCTGATGGCAGACTCTATTCTTTGGAATTGCTCTCTCTCTCTCCAGCGGGGGAATTTTCTTGTACAAAAGATTTACCCAAACGGAATTTTGTGCCTTTGTTTTTCTATTTGCCATGATCCCAATTTACGGTACCTGACACTAAAATACACTCTTTTTGAAGTTAAATTCACAGTCTAATATATTAACAAAATTAGATAAATTATTTTTTAAAACTATTATTTTTCATTTCGTACTTCCACTACAAAGCCTTCCCTAATGGCCGTGGCGGTAAACATGGAAAACATGGACCGCTAAAAATTCATCATTATTTGGTGATTCAATGTGAATAAGCGAAATATTTCTACTCAAATTTTTCTTTGACGTATAAATCGAAGTGTCAAGCGGTAGGATTGTAATGTGGGATGATGTAATGGAATCAAACAAGCGAATTCGCCACACAAAAGCTGGACAAAATTGCTGTGATGGTTGGTTCCGCAGAGCTGGAAAGCATCAAAGACATTTTCTCCTGATGATGGCATTTTCTTCTGCATGACATACATCCTGATGATGGGCGAACGCCCGAAATCGGTCGATGACCACAAAATGAAGCAGGCTAGCACGGAAAATGTCTCTGATGCTGGACAAAATTGTTTCAATCATTTAACCATAATGCCTTCAAGCGCACTTCAAATACACATTACCTCCTCTGTAATGTATTGGTGAATGAAATCGGACAGAACAATCTTACGGCTAAAAGCTAACCTCTAGCTCCCACCAAGTGTTAGGAAAAATTGGGATAATAAACCAGTAAATCTGAAAGCTCTAAGAAGTCGCCAGATAAACTCTGAAGAATAAACAAGTCTTAAGATCACTTGATCACTTAAGTTCACCAAGCTTTCCATGCTAGCTAATCTATTCTAACTAGTCATGTAATGACATGGCAAGGTCATAGCAATGTCAAACCTTCACAACACATAACAAAAAGAAAGAATAATTTATAACTAGTGGCCTAACCGGCTGCTGTCTTCAAGAGAAGGCCGCGGCCAAACAAACAAAACCAAGGGTCAATACTTTACATCGAAGCAAGCAACGATAAGGCTGGCCACTGACCTAAATCACTGTTCACCGAACTAACCAAGGTCGCACAACGTCGCACACTAGGACAGATGTCTTGGTGTAAGTGTTGCTAACACTAATATATAAACTTCGCCCCATTGGAAGAGGGGATGATTATACTTCAGTACGTCTTCAAGATTATTATAGGAGCAGCAGTTTCCGCGTCCCTATAAAGGTTTTATTTATACTTATTTCCTTAGTTGTGGCATCTTAGTTTATTTATTTTACTCATTCTAAATTATTAGTTATTTATCTCCTATTTATTTCTAAGTATTTCTTGTTAATAGTTACCATTACTCACGTTTAAATTATTGTACAAATACAGTCTTTTTTTATGAATTCCGTGTTAATAATTCGAGCACTAACTTCCAAAAATCTCTAAACTAACTTCCGCCCTCTTCAAGACATCTACTACATACCTC
>JAAEAF010012691.1:0-20791 GCA_011037195.1 Triatoma infestans
GTGCTCTGTGCAAGTCTCTGTTGTCACATTGTCTGAAAAAATGCATCCTGAAGATGGGCGAACGCCCGAAACCGTTCGATGACCACAAAATGAAGCAGGCTACCACGGAAAAATGTCTCTGATGCTTTCCAGCTCTGCGGAACCAACCACCACAACAACTTTTGATTTCCTCTATTATTTATTTTAATATCATCTCCAATTTGCAGTTTGCTGCCAACCTTCTTACACATCATCTTACTTGCATATTTTCTTGTATTAACCCTGCTTATATTTCACATTTATTTATAACTTGTACAAGCTTTTGATTGTCCATAAACTTTGCATTGCCTTTCTTCAAACTTTATTTATTCTTACTAGTACAGTTTACTCCTGAAATAACTTATCGCCCCCTCTAATAAAAATGACTTGATAAAACACTGAGCATACTTAAACAACACTATTAAAATTTAGTTATAAAATATTCTTTAAAACATGCTATTTATTATACACTATTTTCTAATGTCTAGTCATAATTTATATTAATTCCACTTTGTCATTAAACACAACACATAGTAACATAACCTTATAACCACCCCAAATATATAAGTATACAACCAACAAGTGTGATTGTATCAGAAACATTAAGTTGAAGTGAACCCTCTACACGAACTTGGTGTATTTACTCTGACAATGGATGAAAATCCGAAACCTCAGGAAAACTACAAATATGCATGCTACGACGGATAAAATACCAGATTCTTTCAGAAATCTTCTAAATTTCTTTCTGAAAATTCTTTCAGAAAATATCTATATAATAAAATTTTGTTGATTTAATCATTGCGTATTTCAGTCGTTTTCTCAACATATCTATATCGCCTGAATCTAATCTTGCCATAGTGCTGCCTAATTTTTTATTTTTTGTTTTTATAAACGTATTGGATTTCTTCATCCCAAATTACTCAAAACCAGTTTCTTTGGGATGGTTTTTCTCTGACTAACGAGTCAAAGATAGAGGCTGTTTTTTAAACGCATTTCTTTGCGACATATTTTATTGTTGTTTTAAAATAAATAAAAAATATCTTAGTACTTTTGATAGCTTGACTGAAGCTGTATACCTGAGAAATGAGAAATGATTTAATACATTACCATCTTTACTGATTAGAAATGCTGCATACTTTTTCATAAAATTTAAAAAATCAGTATTAACATCCATAAACATTGAAATCACTTTTGCAAAAAACTCTAAATTTATTATAAATCCATTAAAAGAGCAGATAAAAGACAGTTTTTGGTGTATACCCTGCATGTGGTGTTGAATTTTTCATAACATAGTTAATGAATGTGCTACAAACCATCATTGGCAAACAAATAAATCTATTTTTTGTGTTTGAACGTATTTATTGAACAATCTTTGTCGCGAATTTATTTGAAAAAGTATCAGAAATTGGTCAGTGTCAATGAACTGCACAGCCAAGGATGGCTAGCCAACAAGGATTTCCTAGAAGGCAATGTTAACACAATCATCAGACTTTTGAGAAGAGAGAATTAGTTGGCGAACGTGTTACTAGAATCCTATTCTTTTGTGTTTGATGAATCACGAAATACTGCTTAATGAAAGATCATATAAAAATATCAAGTAAACTAATTATAAACTAGTATTCTTCAAAGAAAACTGATCTGTTAGCGCCCTCTGTAATAATGTGTTGCAGGCACCGGAGAGCCTGCCACTTGTTTATCTCTTTCATTGCAACATGCCCTGAAAATGGCCATTAGATCTGCTCGAGAAGATGCAGGATTGCCTGCAGAATGGTTTGATCTCTGTAAGCTAATTTAAAGTTCATTACTAATTATTATTTATTTCATGTAATATTAAATTTGAAAGTGATGATAATGTTATTATATTTTTTCCAGCTCAGCCATGCACATTTGAGAGAGTATTACTGTCTGCTGGAACAGATATTAAGGATTTTTGTTTTCAATAATCTCTTGTTTGTATGGTATATGTATTTTGTCATTAACAAAAACTTTCATTATTCATTTTCTCACATGGACCTTAAAGAGAAAGTTTCTAAATAACATTTTCCTTATGATTATGATAATTTTTAATAAAACTGGCTATTGCAAATTACAGCATTAAAAAAAATGTAAAAACATAAAAAGATGTACCGCCAGTAGTGGCAAGGCTTTCACATCACTGATCCCTGATATTATATTTATTTCTGCTGACAATAATCTTGTCTAGCTCTTTGTAGAGGGATCCCCCAACTAACTTGTTGCGTCCTCTAGATAATCGAAACAGTAAATTTAAGTACAACACTTCAAAAGAAGAGAAATGAAATAGAACGCTCCAAAAAACGTGTTAGCATTACGGCACCGCTTAAAACATGTCACTGAAATGTTAAAATTCTAACTCTTAATATCTAACTTCTTAATGCATTTATCCGTTTGAACGTAGTTCAAATAAAGACGCGCTATCTCTTATATTTGATGCTAATATCAGCATTGAAAATTAGGTGTTGAATTTTTCAGCATTCATCTCACTTGAATGCTGACTCTCAATATTTGCTTCGTAATGTTCATATCTGTATGAAATATTATTCAAATGAAAAGTATTACCGTCTCGACATTTCAAATAAATTTCATCATTATATATATATATATATATAGAGAGAGAGAGAGAGAGAGAGCTATATAACAGGAAGCTGAATTCTTAAGATCTAACATGTCACTGAAACGTTAAAAATTGCGTCGTTAATGTTGATATCTGTTTGAAATTTTGCTTAATAAAATTTACATCTGTCTCTGTAATTGAGAAAAATAAGAACATTGGTGAAGTAACGGAATAGGAAGCTGAAATCTGTGGATCTAATATTCGTTCAAATGCTAAAAATTTCACTCACCATATTTCGCTTCGTAATACTCAGATCACATAAAATTTTGCTCAATTCATCTTTATAGATGTTAGTTGTAACCTACAGAGGATAGTTGTCGCCTATAACTACTTGGAGAGTAGCGACCCGACGGGTTACCACAGCTCAGAATACCATAGTGTTCTGCGTATACGCAATCATCAGAACAATACGCAAAATCATTGACACCCTTCCCCTTTAATCCATGGCATAACAGTACACAACTTATGGTTGCCTCCCTTAAGGAAGCTCGTACGAGCCAGGCAAGTAAACACCATAAATCCTAGGTTCTTCTTAAGTAGACGGAGTTGAGTGTCAGGGTTGATGGCTATCTTGTAAAAACTGTAAAATGTTGAGAATCCTACAAATAATAAATCGGTTGGAAGGAAGGCACAACCTAGGCGAGAACATGGATATTACGTCTAAACATCATTGTGGAATGTACGTAACTTAGGAAAAGCAGGAGCACCTAAAAAGTCTGAGAAATAAATATGATATGCTAGCAGCAGTCCAAGAAATCAGATCGAATAAAGTAGGAACATTTGTGTCTTGTAGCAAAAATGGTAGCTGGCACAAACGGATGTTGCAACATCCATTCGTTTAGACGTGTATTATAAAAAGTTTTGTAAGGTCCAAAAACACCTCGATCTAAGGGCTGCATCTTGTGAGAAGTGTGTGGAGCAAGTGTCAACATCGCTCCGTTAGCTTTAGCCAAAGTTATAGCCTCCAGTGACATGTGATTTCGTGATTGTCAAGAATTAATAGCACTGGGTTATCTTTTGTCCGTGGCACGTGGCTAATAAAATGTAAAACCTAACAAATAAAGCTTCTGTAGACCAACCTGTAGGATTTGCATCTCCAATACTGTCTGATGGCGCACCAATCAACATGTGATCCTTAATGTGTACACCGGAAATCAGCATCGGTGGTAATGATTTCCAATGGCATTAACTGCTACAATTAAAGTGACGTTTATGCCCCTTTCTCCAGATGTAACAGATCCTACTTGCTTTGTACCTCTGGCACAAATAACTTTAGGGGGAACATGCACAGTTGAGTTGCCTGTTTCATCCAAGTTATAGATCATACTAGGAGCAAATTTGTGCTTAGCCAAGTTTTCAAATTTGCAAAAAATGGTTCAACATTTTCTTTATTGAAGCTAGTAGCATGCGCAAGACTTGTTGCTTCAGGTTTTCTGAGGGTTAAGGAGGGAAACCGTTTCCGGAAGCCTCTAAGCCACATTTTACCTGCGGCTTTATTATGTTCCCAATTATCAGGTGTACCTAAGTTATTTCCCTTGGCATATTCATAAGCCAGTTTCAATAGTTCTTTCTTCGTCAGTCCATAATGTAACTTAGCAGCATGTTTTAAATAAAGCGAAAGTTCAACTTCCTGTTCATCATCAAAAACTTATTTCGCATCTATTTTAGATTCGTAGACAAAAGATTCTTTGTTCATTTTACTGTTGTGCCTTTTTAAATGTCTTTGTAGTGTTGTATTGGAAATTCCATAGTTTTCGGCAGCTCTCCTAATTGGTACCCAGCTTTTTCCAGAGCTGACACATCCACTGGGATCCTGTTATGTCCAATTTTATTTCTCGGCATGACTGCAAAGATAAAAAAAATTCCTAACTAAACTATCCAAATATAACAGTGGTTATACCTTGGATGGTAGTTGCCCATAGCCCACATAGTGACCCAAGGTACAACAGCAGCAATGATTATAGAAACATGTGCACAAAGGAATTTTAGGTTAAGTATGATAAACTGAACATCCCCACCTTATACACTATAAAATATATTACTTACCAGTGTTATCTGTTTGGATGGGCAGTTAATTAATTGACCCCTCAAAAACAAAAAACCAAGCTACGAAAAATTTACTTTCGCTAAGAAAAAATTCCAAATTTTCACAGACGCCAAACCCATGTCTCACAGGAACTAAACTATGCTTGTTAATCTCTGGTGGTAAAAGGTCAAACTAACATTCTTTATATTGAGGATCGCCTACAGGTAACAGCACAATGTTGAATGACCCAAGGTACAACCGACCCAAGGAACAGCACATTCCCCTACGTATCTGTTGTGTACGTTTGTGTTAGAGAGAAAGTGCTTGAACAAAGTAAATCATACAGGAAATACCGGGAATGCGACTTTACTCAATGTTGTTTTTTCTTCCTTTTTTCGCTTTTTGCTCGAAAACGGCCCCAATATTTTCTTTAAACTTCGCTTACTATCTTACACACATCACAAATACTATCACTTTTATTTGAAACATTTTCTATAGGAAAATTACTGGGTGTCCTGGGGGAATAGCGTAAAGCTGTCCTCTCTAAAGTAAAATTATAATATTGATATACATAAGAAGCATTGCTAGATTTCAAATTTAAAGAAAACTGCTTAACCGGAAGTGCGTTGGGGGGGGGGGATTTTCTCGAATAGGACTATAACAGTTTGAAACTTGGTTGACTAACTGAACAGATAATAAAACTATCAATAATTTTATTTCTAACATTTGTCTGAAAAAAATTGTTTTACGTAGTTGCTGAGGCATCTGACATGTAGTTTTGTTTAGTATTATTGGCCCTTTCTACAGCATAAACATTTTCGACCTGCTTTAATTAATATAGGTCCCCCCCCCCGCCTGCCTGTATATTTATGTCAAGACAAATGAGCAAAATTTGAAATTCAAAGAAAATCCGCCATTTTATACAATAATAAGACGAGTAAAAGAAAGGAATGTTTCATACCAGATTTTTTCTTTTCAGTTTTTCTTGATTTTCTCGTAATTATTTACAATGATTTTCTTTAAACTTTTAAGAAAATTTTGCAACTAAGAACTATGTGAATTACAATAATAATAAGTGAATAGTTCCACACCAGAGATTTCCGAATACTTTTCTTTTCATTCGGAATTCAAAACATATTTTCCTATGAAAATAATTCCGAAAATTATAATTTGCCCGATCGCATTACTTTCTCCAACAGTGATAAGAGAAAGTCAGAAATGTTTAAATTACTTTTGTTTATTAGTAAAGTGATAAACTCTATAACATTATTTTTCCTTATCTACCTTATCTACCGACAGGTTGTTAATTATAGGAAGTTGGAATTGGTTTAATTAAACGTTTAAAAAACGTAGAAAATATCACATTAAAATTATTAATAGTCCTCATTAGAATAAATTATATTTTGTCACTTTTTTTAGATGTGGATCATTAAGTCGTAAAAATATTTAATTAAAGTCAATTCATAATAATTAGAACTGCAATTCCAAAGTTTCTTTTATTTAATTTCTGACCAGACAGACAAAATAAGTTATTGATGGTTAAATGAACTATTACCATCCTGCCATAGTTTAAAAATTGAATTTTAAGGTTCGAGTAAACAAAAAAAATGGGCTCATACTTCCGTAGGTTGGTAATAGGCTCAGTTGGTAATAAGGTACCAAACAAATCTTCTGAGTATTAATTTTACCAGAAGATATTCAAGCATCCAGTCATGGATAGTTTCACGGCATTCATTCCTATGGATAAGCTCAATGGGTGTCAGCAGTCTAAGATGACCACTGGCGGTCCTGACCGGGGCTGTTGGTGAGATGTTGCTATGTTTTCACGGACCTTTCTCAGGCGTATGATTGGGTCCCTTACACAGCATTGTGGTTTAAGGATACACCTCTAGTGATGGGGCTCATGCCAGACTCATTTTGTAGAGGCTGTAAGACAGAGGAAGAAATTTTCATCCATTTCATGACAGATTGCTTGGATTGTGAGGTAATTAAGTTCCTGGACCTTAGGTCGGAAAGGATGTCTCTGGAAGAGCCTAGTCTAATTCCCTTTAAGGTATGATCCGATTTGTTCGGACTGCGATGTATCTGAGATCGGTTAGAGACCCGGATCTGGTTTGCTGTTGGGTAGCTATATGGGGCCAGTGGGGTTTGGATAGCGTAGGGTTTGGTCCCTCCTAGCAGATGAATAATAATAATAATAATATCAGAAGATATGGATAGTGATGTTATGAAGAGATCCCGTAAGAATGAGAAAAAAATCTTACACAGTTATTATTGACAAATTTTCTTAGTATTGAGGGAAGCACAACCTCATCCCTCCGCCCAAACCCCCCTTAAATGAATTTTCTCGCAAAAAGTTTCAAAAAAAGTGATAGATCTCTGTATATATAGTTAGTATACCAAGTTTAAGAAACTCTTTGGGTCTTAATGGAGAAAATTACCAAAAAACTGAAAAAACTGTTCAGTAAAGTCACACTTCCGGTCCTTTCTTTAAACCCGGAATTTTGGTAACACATTTAATTCATACTAATTTTATATAGATTATAATAGTCGTAATTGAAACCACATTTTAAAGGAAAACATAACCTCCCCCCACCCGTAATGCCATCTTGAATAAATTTACTTGAAAAACTGGTACAAACAAAATGGTAGTTGTGTTTGCGATGAGTATACAAAGTTTAATGAAACCCGTTATAGAGAAACTCTTTATGGAGAAAGACGCAAAAACCGAAGTTTATTAACTAATATAATACTTCCGGTTGATAATTTTGATAAAAATCTTGTGGGTTCTTCTGATATTACTGAAAATAAAAATCAAATTTAAACTTCCTGTGACTTTCTCTTTTTGTTATACAGTCTAATTTCTAAAAACCATGTTATCGTACTCAGGGAACATGAAAACATGTATATCCGAAATTTCGAAACGGTCGCAATACTTCCTCTCACCAGGAATAAGAGAATGTAAAAAGGATAGAAAATTTTGCGGAAGTCATTACGAGCAATTTTCGAGAAAATCGCAAATTATCGAAAAATCCAATAAGATGGTACTTCCAGTTAACGGTTTTTTGGGAGCCCAGGGAAGTTTCCGAACGAAATGTCAAGTTTGAACATTTTGAGATATTTTATTTTCCGTTTTTGAGCTATACAGTTCATACACACACAGAGCACATTTTCTAACAACCACTATTTCGTCCTCATTGGTCTCAGGTGTGTATTTCCGGTGAAAATTAAATTTCGAAAATTTGCTGTAATCGCAAGACTTCCTCTTCCTCATAAGAGAAAGTAAAAATACTTGTACTACATATATCAGTAGGTCATTAAAAAATATCATCTGAAAATAAATGTTTTATCTAATATTTACGTTCTTACTGACATTATCAACATATAACTAATTATGTCAATAAACTGAAGGACGTAATGAAGTTCATTGTTCCGGTTAGATTAGAGCCTTCATAATTATAGGGCAAACTAGTATCTAGAATGTTTAAAGCTTGTTTTCTAAGTTAGTAACGCACTTTTATATAAAAATAAATATAGAGATTCACATGACTTTCTCTTACTGCAATTTACATAAATTATAACTGACAAATTTTCTTCAAACTTATAATTTTCACTTTCCCTTACTGCTGTAAGAGGAAGTAGTATTGCGATCGTGTCAAATTTGCGATATCGAGTTTTTATCGGATTTACACGTTTTCACGCTGAAAATAATAACCTTAAAGCCGGTTTTATATTGGAACAAATAGTAGCCTATGGGAGGAAGAAATGAAAACACCCTAAAATTATGTGTAGTTTTGTATAACAGATCTCCAACAGGTTATCGTTTTTAAGAGAATTTAATATTCCCCATCTCCCGCATCCCCGACAAGTGGTCTTTAGAAAATGGTATGTTGGCGTGTATGTGTGTGTGTGTGCTCCACATTTTTCTTTTTTTTAACCCTAGAAATGGCTCTGTAGACAATCTTCTACTGCTCTATAGAAATAAATCTATAGCAACCTAGCGGCACGTTGCTCGGTAAACTTCACTTTTTTTTAATACCCGAGCAATCACCAGGAAAAATGAATTATATTTACGTTAATTTCTAATTAATTAATTCTACGTAATTCTAATAAAGTTAATTTCTAATGAATTTCTTTAATGAATCGCTCATTTTTCCGAGTCATATTACATCTTAATCTACCTAAATTATTATTAGTAATGAATCAATAAAAATAAAAAAACATTCACACACTGCTTTCAAGCACATAGCTGAAATCACTGTGGGGATGCACAGAAGCTTTATCTCGTACAGAATTATAGAGGAGCTTATTTAAGTCGGGATGTTGCCCTTTCTGGTAGAATCCCGCGAGAAATTCCATAATAGTAGTCTTCCTGCCTACGAATTCGCGGTATACCATTCCTTATGTACGCTCTTATTTTGCTCATTATTCATATACGCTCATTATTTTGAGTGTGCGCCCCTGAATTTGGGTCCACAAAATTTACAAATGATTTACCCTGAAGTACTATAATCGCGATCACTTAAGAGGAGAATCATAGCTCCGCCAGGAATCCGAAATTATGGTTGTAACCGGAAAGTTCTATCACGATGGTAGGACAAATGTCGCGGCCGTTCGATTTACAACCAACACTTTTTAGTGCACTTCTCGAAGAAACGGAGTTCTCACTGGCCTATAATTGCACGACCTTATTATATTTTATTTTACCAAATTTAGCTTCTTATTTCTCATTCCTGGTCCGCCCAATGTATAATTTATATCGAGAATTATCATGAGATTTCCATTTATTCTGTCATTCATGATAGAACTTTCCGGTTACAACCATAATCTCGGATTCCTGGCGGAGCTATGATTCTCCTCTTGAGTGATCGCGATTATGAGTCCCTCAGGGTAAATCACCCGTAAATTTTGTGGACACTAATTCTGGGGCGCACACTCAAAATAATGAGCAAAATAAGAACGTACGTAAGGAATGGTGTACCACGAATTCGTAGGCAGGAAGATAATTGTTATGGAATTTATCGCTAAATTCTACTGGAAATTACCGCGAAATATCGAGAATTTCTGCCGCATTTATGCAATCTCACTACAGAAGTTACTGTAATCAACAACTGCGTGATTATGAACCTTTACCATGTAAATGATCAGGAATTGTCGCGGCTGAGGTAAAATTAGCCAAAGTTTAGAAATGCTTAATTTAGACTAGCCAAAAAGATATTATTCTGAGGCTATAAGAAAAATTACACTTTACCTCGTTAACATTATTTCTTCTGCGACATCTAAATCTATTTTCTATATGATTCAAGGTGCATAGCTGCACACATCTATACAATTTTTCAGTTAAAAGGCAACCATGTCTCTGATAAATAACTCGATGATCTTACTTTTATACGCGGTCATGCGTACAATATCGCATTATGCTTCTCTCACAACTTCCACATATCTTATTTATGGAGAAATAAAAGAAGAAAGCCACCGAACAAAAACCGGAGCCAAAATTAAATTAAACAATTAACAACAAGTATCAAACTGAGCTCCTAATACGTTATATTTTTCAAAAACCGTCACAGAGGATTATGTAGACAATTAAAATCAAAGTGTAGATGCACTTCATGTATGAAAATATTAAAACACGATTAATGTAAATACGATCAAAGAATTAATAAGTGAGTAAAAATGAACGAATGTATTTAAAAAAAAAGCAATAAATGTATTTGTAGAGTTTTAACTTTTCGATTTCCAACTTAATTGAACAGCGTAGGTATTGTATTTACGCTACTAGATAGATATATAAATATGTTTACTATAATAATTGTTACATCTTTTTATTACAATATTTACAAAATAAATACGGACATGCTAAGTCGTCTGTCTTAGAATGGATAGAATGGATTAGACAGCAGACTGTGGATAAAAGGGTGGAAGTCGGGAGAGGTGTGTAGAGCAGTGTCCGCCATAACTGGTCTAACTATTACCAATTTTATGTTTTATTTATATTTTTATTTTCTTAATTAGTCAACAGATATGATAGTTTAATTTTATTTTGAATAACTAGCAGAATTGATAATTGGTGGCGTCGTTTATCTCTTTGAAAATAGTTCAGCTATAGTTTCCTTATTGAGCTGTTCTTTCCACCACTACCCAGAAAGCAATTTAATGTGGCCGAATGTCATATAACACGTAATTGTACATATATAGTAGACTTGGGAAACAATGTCTCCAACACTAGAACTACGTTCAGGGTATCTTTTCATTATATAATACATTTTTTTTTACTAAGATTTGTAAATTGTGAATTTTTTTTTAAATTAGACTTAACATTCTCTGTTCGCAGTGATAATGATACAGCCACTTTTACAATCAATGGAACAGTGTATAGAGGTAAGAGGTGTTTTATTTCTGTTTATTTTATTTTTTTTTTTTTTAGCGTAGAATACGTTTTTTGGGAGACACCTATTTGATAAAAAGCAAACGTTTCTAACATGAAAAAGCAAACGAACGTTTTTTCATAGCAGGGGAGCGAGGGTTTGGGGGGAGGGAGTTGAGGGCTCTAGGGGGACAGTTGGGGCTCTGAGAGCGGGGTTCTGGAAGGAGGTGAAAAATGTAAAAAGGTATTCTACGCATGTTGCAACTGTTACATGACAGATACCGTTTGAATTTTTTATTTCTATTTGAGCATTAAAGAAAATATTGTAGAATCGATATGAAGGTTTGGTGACAAGAAAATATTGTAGAATCGATATGAAGGTTTGGTGACAAGAAAATAAAAAAATCTGATGTGAAAACACACACAACTTTCTCTTACTCCAGTTTTCAAAATTTGCTTATTCTGAGGCTATAAGAAAAATTACACTTTGCCCCGTTAACATTATTTCTTCTGCGACATCTAAATCTATTTTACCAAATACCAAATTTAATGAAATTCGTTGGGGTTTTTATGGAGAAAACAACAAAAAATGAAAAAAGTTCAGTAAAAATACACATCCGGTTTACTAATTTTCTTGAAACTCGGAATTCTGGCAATCTATTTATTTCTAATTAATTTTGTCTAGAATTGTTTTATTTTGTTTTATTCTAGAATTGTGTAATCGATTAAGGTAGGACTTTAGAGACAAACATAACTTTACCTCTCCCCCCAAAGCCTGCTTAAATAACTTTACCCGGAGAAATGTTTCGAATTAAAGTTGTACTCTTTATATGTGTAGTTCACAAACTTAATTTAAAGAAAACCGTTGGAGCCGTTTTAGAAAAAAAAGCAAAAGCAAATGCTTTTCAGTAAAAACGCACTTCCGATCATCTGATTTTCTTCAAACTCGGAATTTCAACATTTCTAATGCTAATTAATACTATTTAGATGAAAGAATTGTGTAATAAACTTGAAAGGAAGCGTAATTCCACCCCTCCCCCAAAAGTGCCCTTAAATGAATTTTTCCGGAGAAACGTTTCAAATAAATATTGTAGATCTTTGTATGTGTAGATGATATACCAAGTTTAAAGAAATCGTTGAAGCCATTTTCGAGGAAATTGCAAAAAAACATTCAGTAAAGTGGTACTTCGGGTGAAGAATTTTAACAGATAACATACTGTCTGATCCCATGGTGATAACGGAATATCAAGTTTTAACTTTCTGCTATTTTTCGTTTTTCAGCCTCTGCTGTTCATATAAATACACACACACACACACACACAGACCATTTGCTAACAACCACTTTTTTGGACTCAGGGGACCTCATATCGGATATTTCTGGTGAAAACTCGATATCGAAAATTTGACGCCATTACTGTACTTCCTCTTACTAGGATAAGAGAAAGTAAAAATCTGGTGTGAAACACTCACATGACTTTTTCTTACTGCAGTTTACAGAATTATAATTGACAGATTTTCCTCAAACAATTACAGTTTATAGATAGACAAATTACTGTATTTAGTGTCTATACACATTACAGACGTTCCACACATTATTACCATAACTTTACTCATAAAATGCAATTATTAAGTCAATGATTACATTAACAATAAAAACTTCATAATTCTTTCTTTCATTTTTTTAACGAAAGTGAGGCAAAATTGCAAAAATAGTAAATAAAAATTTAGTAAAGTGTTAGTTCCGGTTGACCAAATTTATCAAAACCTTATTGTCAGGTCCCATGCTAGCAGTTAAACTAATATCAAGTTTGAACTGCCCACGATTTTCCATTTTTGAGTTATGTTGACCTCATTGACAGACTAATTTCTAAAAAAAAACTACTTTTTCGGACTTGGGGGACTTCAAAACGTGTATATCTGGTGAAAACGCGATTCGAAAATTTGACACGATCTCAATACTTTCTCTTACCAGGAGTAACAGAAAGTAATATAAAACAAAACAACCCAAATTTTCATCGATGTTTGGCAAATTATTGCTATCTTTAGGGTCTGTACAAAGGATAAACAATCGAACACACTGTCATGTATTTTTACTTCCGTTTACTAATAATATTAAGAGGAAGTATTGCGATCGGCCGGATTTTTGATTGAGTTTTCATCGAGACACGTTTTGAGGTCTCCTGAGTCCAAGAAAGCGGTTTTTTAGAAAGTGGTCTGTCTGTGTGTGTCAAAAACGAAAAGTTGCTTGATATTCCGATTAGGTACTATCAACGCATCAAACACGAAGATTTCGCGCAAAATCCATACACAGAAAGTGCCACTTTATTGAAAGTTTTTTCAGTTTTTTTTTATTCTCCATAAAAATACCGACGGTTTAAAACACCAATAAGAATTGTAAGTATGAAGAAAATTTCCCATTTCGCAATAATATAATCGACAGATTTTCGTCAAACCTAGAAGCCTACTTTAGTCAACAAATCTAGGAAGCCGTGAGCCAGCATTAATAAGAGTCGTTGCAACTCGTCGTTCACAAATTTCATTTATGAATTCCACAAACATTATTATAGTTCAAAATATTGGTGTACTTGTTTCAGTTACCGGTGACAAAGTACCGGCGGAAACCACGTTGAACACCTTTATCAGAGACTATGCACTTTTGAAAGGTACCAAATACATGTGCAAAGAAGGAGGATGTGGTTCTTGCATTGTTACTGCACAATCTGTGCATCCTGTAACCAAAAAAACTCAATCATATGCAGTTAATTCGGTAAGATATTTGTTTTAAAAAATAATATGATATTCGAATATAATTCAAAAATATTCAGAATTGCTAAATAATTCTTTGTTGGTAATGTTGTATATAGCCATTTAGCTCAACTTCAAATAGAACTATCAAATGAATCCATAACTATTAGAAATTTTCGTTAAAAAAGTCAAGTGCATTAGTGCTCTACGAATATCCAATGGCAGCTTTCCAGCGTCAATATGAATACTAGCAATAGGACTGGAACGGATAGATCCAATAGCTAATATCAGACCTGCGTTATGGACAGAGTTTAGCATGTTGAGCGAATTATTACTTGCGGAATTATAAGCGTTACACCCATAATCTACGAATCTCGTAATTTAGATCTTTCTTACCAATGTTCGATACAGAGCCAACACGCTAATCCGATTTGCTCCGCAATTGGTGTTACTGACCATTTTTACAAGGTTAAGTGAACGAACAACTGGCACTTAATTGTTTAAGGTCGCGCAAAATCCATTCACCGGAAGTGCCACTTTATTGGAAGTTTTTTCAGAAACCAAGAAACTTACTGAAAAAGAACAGCAATCGTCTTGTTTACGGAGATTGGAAACCCAGTGGTCAGAAAACCAGTATTGATATCGTTAAGTGCGGATTGAACGTTCTCTTGTACGGTGAATACAAGCTTCCCCTCAGTATAAATCACCAAGTCATCTGCGGCCGATCAGCATCAGATCAAATCTGACATATTGACTAAACCGTCCGACGGGATTTATTTGACAAGTTCGAACTGTGTCAGATTTTCGCAAGATACCATTTTATGGTCACTTTCTAAATAAAGTATTTTGAATTTTATAGTCCCCCTGCTGAAAAGATGATTTTGTAACCATTTATGTGAATTTAATTCCATATTCATAAGCTGTAAAAACAATACTAACAGTATTATTTCAGTGTCTACTTCTGGTATTCTCCTGTCATGGCAAGGCAGTCACTACTATTGAAGGAATTGGCAGCAAGAGGAAAGGTTATCATAAGATACAGTCAACTCTTGCACAGTTTTATGGCACTCAGTGTGGATACTGTAGTCCTGGCTTTGTAATGAACATGTACAGGTAATAGTTGCATAGTACTGTCTAAAGAAAAGAAACTAACATTTTTTGGTACGGAATTCCAATTTGAAAAAGGAATGTAAATACATTTGAACAAAAACAAAAATCAGAGAATAGTGCTTACAATAATTTAGAATTTCTGTTTTAGTTTATTTCAAGATAATGCAAACATAACAATGAGAGAAGTGGAAGATTCCTTTGGAGGGAATATATGTAGATGTACTGGCTACAGACCAATATTGGACGCATTCAAATCACTGGCTAGTGATGCAACTAACGATCTAAAGGAGAAATGCAGAGATATTGAGGTAATATTTATTGAGAATAAAACTGCAGAGCTTATTTTCAATTGTTAAATATACGATTAAGAGAAGTATACTAGCTATACGACGAAATTAATTAGAACATTTGGATGGGCATCAGTTTTGTTAAATGTTAGCTAAGTTTTTATTTCCATACCATACAACGGAAACCAAATGATCAGTGTTTTTGAATACTGAAATTTGAGGGAAGAGATGCACAGTCTAGATAAATAGTGCAGTCCTTCAGTTTTTCTTTTTTTAGTTCTTCCCGTCAAGCACTTCGCACAATGTGAGGCCATTTGTTGTTATTAGGTACAAGGGTACTTGCTGCCTTCTTTGCCAGATCACTTCTTTCCTCTCGGTGCCTGTCTTCCCATTTCTTTCTTGGCCTTCTTCTAGGTCTAATCCCGAACCACACTGCCGCCGGATTCCGTCTTTCTCGATACCTCAGACACCTCTTCTGTAAGTTCTGCGACTGGAATCAACTTGATACCGTATTTCTATAACCTGGATGTGCTGGTTTGCTTTGCTTTCTAGGAACCCATTGGGGGAAGTAAAGTCATTTGTTTATGGAACAAATTGCGTACTTGCGAGGATTTCAGCCTAACACTATGAACAACACTAGTACTGACATCTCCAACACTCACGTAGTACACATGGGTTCTATAGAAGTTGGTAATGTAGCACCCATTTGGATTTAGCAAGTCCACAGGAGCAACTGTAGCTTATCATTATATACATTTACTCTCGCACTACGTCCTCTTTGGCTTTTCGATTACACAGTGAGCATAGATCTATCTCTCGCTCAGCCTAAGGTGTTAAATTAAAAAATAATAATTCCCCTCTCATTTTAAATAGCCATCGCAAATCGTTCAGGGACATGTGCTTAGAAGGACAATCCGCATCAATGAAAAAATCCTAACAAAAATCCCTCAAGTCTAATTCTTTATAAAAAGAAATCGTGAAGATTCTCCTGCACCGCATCGCAGACTCATGTCCATGCACTAATCCGATATTGTCTAATACAACCGATAATTGCCGTTTACATACCATTAAATTATTAACAGAGAATCCAATTCGCAATTATATTTCTGTGCCAAAATAGCCCATTTCCGGAACCAGAAAGTTCTGCGCCTGATGAACTCCAAAGGCAGTATTCGGGGGATCCTGGCAGGAAACTCCGATACTTTCAAACAGTTATGGAACACTCTTCTCGACCGTTCTTATATGAAGGAAAAGGATTGTGAGATTCGTTTTTTTTTTTAAAAATAAGAAAATTTTACTTCTTGCCAACGTTTCGACAAATATATTGTCTTCTTCAAGGAATAAAAAAAAACTGTTAAATAATCTTCAAAACATAACAATTTTAAAAACTTATGTATAAATTTGGAAAATAAAAAGTTGAGAACAACATAACATCACAGAGAATAATGAACAAATAAACCATAGTGACTAGGATTTATTTGTTCACTATGGCAAGAATTTAAATTTTCTTATTTTTTAAAAAAAGACCGAATCTCACAATCCTTTTCCTTCTTTCAAACAGTATCCGAAGTGTAAACTAAAAAGTGAAAACTTCAAGCAATTCGACACCAGTTTCAAGTTATAGCATGTAATTAAGGGTAACCGATGTAAGAAAAAACAACTTCTTGATGAAAAATTTGCAAAGGATTCTCGACCAGGATAACAATGTCATCGGCATACATTAAAATATTGATAACTATATCCGCCAATCGTACCCTACCCTGAAGAAGCTCTGGCAAATCGTCCACAAAAATAGAAAAGGGTATTGGACTCAAGAGACAAACTTGCCGCACACCACTGGCGCACTAAAAAACTCCCACATACGTTGCCGCCTCTTACAGCACAAACAGTTTCCCTGTATAAAGCTTTTAATATTGTGACGAATTTGGATGAAACTCCCAAATTCAGCAAGTTAAGAAACAAGGCAGAACGACTGACTCGGTCAAATGCGCCCGAGAAATCTACAAAAAAAGCAATAAACTTTTTTGAGCGTTTTTTGAAAATTTTAATATTGCTCAAAATAAACAAATTATCGAGTGTTGAATTCTGCATCGGAATCAGGCCTGATATCCACTTAGCAGATTGTTTGCTAATGTATAAGTTTCCAAACGCCTTAAAAGAATGCCCTTGAACATTTTTGTCACCGCGTCCTCACGAGATACCTCTGTAATTAACAACATTATTTATCTCTCCTCGTTTAAATAAAGGAAAAACAATAGCCTTATTAAAAGAGGAAGGGGTTGAACCAACGCTGTTAAGGTGATTAAAAGAAGAAAGAAGTCTTTCAGGCATAATGTCTGGTGCGTCTTTGTAGAATTCTGCAGTAATCCGATCTAAACAAGCGCCTTATTGTACTTCAAATTTGAGATAGCAGCCTGAAGCTCGTCAAAATTAAAAGGCTCACCAAGGAGAGGATTGAATATAGAGGACTCGGCACTTGAATGGCCAGAATATTGCCTGAAGGATTTGAAAGATTACTGAAATGGGCACCCCATGCAGACATGGTAATGTTATTTCCACATACAAAATTTTTATTTTTCAATTGAATAAAAATGTGTCAAAGTTCTTTAGAACAGAGTTACATCGACGCACCAAAGAAGAATAATATTCCTTCATTTTGTTTGCACATATAAAATTATATTGTTTTATTGGCTTCAACATAGACATTTCTAACAGTGACCAAGTTAGAACAAAAGAGATTCAACATCTTAAACGACCTGCTTCTGGCGCGGATGCAAGTGCATCAAACCACGGTTTATTTTTGATAGCTCTAATAAAAGAAGGTGCATAATTAGAAGTAATATTCAGCCAATCTTGTACTGAGCAGGAAAGAAAACAGTGCTATTAAAAAACAGTTCCACTTTAGTCTTATAATTATTAAACTTGTGTTTGGACCAAGACAGTTGAGGCATCAAAGGCAATACAATCGAATCGGTGGAGGGTTCAAAATTAATGACAATATTTAAAGGCTAATGATAAGAGAAACTTTCAAGTAACACTTTTAAATCGTCTATCAGTGAAATACAAGAAGCGGACCGCTCAAATGTCAATGACCGATGCTCCAGTTTTACTTACGTAAGTAAATGCCCGTCAATATCCGCCGGAAAACGACCCTTTAAAATAATAAGATTATTGTCATCACATAGTTCCAGAAACTGTTTTCTCTTCCATCTAGAACCAGATCTTTAGAATTTCTATGGAGTCGGCACTTATCAAGGTCGATAAACATATGCTCAGATATAGTTTGGATGTTGCCAACCTCACATTACAATCGCCCACTAACTTAAAATTGCAAGGCGCTATGCTAGCAAAAAAATTACTTATTTTAAAAAAGTGATTTTCCCACAAATTACAATTTATATAAACAGGAAAAATGAAACATGTAACTGAAAAAACAGCAGAAATTAAATCAATATTATCAGTTTTAACAAAATGTATTAAGTTTGTAGGAATCAGACTTTAATACCATAGAGTTCACCTCCCACAGGTCTGCCGAACCTTGAAACCTTTTTTGCAAATATTATTCTCCTTAAACACTTTATACAAATAACTAAAATTCACCTCTGTTAAAAATGTTTCAAACAAAACAAAAACACAAATGCCCTAATAAAATTTAAAAAGTAAGCATCATTTATTTTAACTTTCAAACCTGCAACACTAAAAGAAATCACATTTATTTTTTTACCGAAGAACACGCACTTGTCACAAAAGAATTTCGCCGGCTGACGGTGTTATCTCAGGATCTTATAGATGAGGATGACGTCTTCATTTCGAATGCCGGTACAGCCACGATAGTCGACCCTTCGCCACCAAACAGGATATTTGGCTTCTTAACAAAATAGTTACTCGGGAGAGAGTTAGAGTGCACACTATTTATGAAATTTGACAAATCAGAGCCAGTAATTTCGTTAAACTTTTCAGTACCTGCATCATTACCGAACCTCAGACCATCATTAAGTGACCACCCGAGTACATGAGAACCAACACAAACAGCTTATCAGGTCTTAGTGATTCAAATTCAATTCAGGATTTAATATTCAAATTCATTCGTAAAAGTTCCTTTGTAACTAATAATAACTTCATATTCTTCCTTCTAACATTTTCCGAAAGGTCATTAACTTTCGTAAAACCAGTTCCTTTGAAGTTATCGGCAGAACGCAAAACTGTAATTTTATCTTCTTAACGAACAAATGAAAGCAGTAACGGTCTACTAGGTAAATCTCTTCTACCAAGTGAAGAAACTGATGAAAGCCCTGCGTTAATTACAGTTTTAAGTACCTCACTAGAAAAATCCATTACTAACTGTATCAAATTTGCATTGCCATCATAATTAATTCCTCTAAAAATTAAATTATTCCTACGAGATTGTAATTCTAAACTTTCTATAGAATTTTCTGACCTATCGTAGATATCTTTGAGATCGACAATTTCGCTTCTAAGAAGTTGATTTTCCTCTTTTAGATTTTTAACATCCTTCGAAATAGCATGTAAATCCTCTTTTGTGACTAGATTAGAGAGTTTGACGTCAAATAAGTCATTCATGTTTTGCATAATAGCCTTAGTTACATCAGATTAAGATTCTACGTCAAGTCGACCCTCTGTGCTGAGGCGGTATCGATGTTTTCGACCGCCGGTAACCAAATAGTGATGATATCGATAGCTGGCAATATATTCAATCAGATGATTCTATTAGACGCAGTCGCCTCACGTTTCTTGGCCAGTGAGAACGTTATGTGGTCACTTAATGTGCAAATTCACTAAAAAGTGTTGTTTACCAAGCTTATTGCATAAGAGTTCTGATACAGCGCTAGTTAAAGAGGGATTTTTCACAAAAAGGTTGTAACCCTGCGGACCGTAAGTGAATTTATTTTCTATTAGATCTGGGCCCAACAAATAGTAAGAATTGTAAAAATAGGCGTAGTTTATTCGGTTGTTTTTTTAATGATATTTGTATTATGTTCTTTGTTTTCTAACAATGTTTGAATTATGTTCTTTGTTTTTGGCTAATTATAAATGTCATGACATACTTAAATGTTTTAATCATTGTGTTGAATAACTGTTTGAACGATATTTTAAATAAATTTATTGCCGAATTTACCGTCTGATTGTTATTGTATGTAATTTTGTGTATATTTGAAATACCCCTTCTAAACATTGGTGACCCCGACGTGATCTGCATCACGTATTTATAGTTTACTTTAAGTATACATACATTAATTTGAATTTTGTTTTTGGGATAGGCAATACATTAAAAATATTTAGTTTTTCTGTTGTCCATTTCTTTTTTTAATTTAGATTTTTTGAGGCTTAAATATATCTAAAATATGGGAGAAGATAAAGACGCTCCGCAGAAGATAGAACAAGGTGAAGTAGCGGCTTAATCACCTACTCTCAAAATTCCACCATTCTGGAAGCCTGATCCAGATTTATGGTTTTGTCAGATAGACTCTGTAATAAAGAAAAACAACGTAATCAATACATAACCAAATTCTATGCCATAGTACCGGCATTGGATTTCGACATTCTAAATGCAAGATTCAGAAAATAAAAGAATACAGGAACTTTTG
>JAAEAF010012693.1:0-10391 GCA_011037195.1 Triatoma infestans
AATCAACCTAGTCCCTTAAGGAATTTGCAATTAATCAATAGCTTACCTACCTTCGATGGCGAAAATTCAGCCAAAGTGTCAGATTTCCTTGACCAAATTAGCCATTGTGCTAGTCTTTCTGGTTGGGACGACGCTGCTAAATTAGAAATATTAGCACTTAGGCTCTCAGGTTCTGCAAAAATATTTTATGACACCCAGAAAGCGGAATTACAACGCCAGGGTACAACTATAACGTATCCTCTAATTTCAGAGCGACTTCTAACCCGATTTCGTAAGGAGAAAACACCCCTAGTCCTCTTACAACAGATGACTAATATTCAGTCCTTGCCCACTGAGCCTCCTGAAACATTCGCGGATAGGATTAGACATATCCAATCCGCCATTCATTTAAAAGCTCAAGCCAACCCACTCGAGGCCTTACAAACAATTTTAGATAAACTGGCCACTGATGCGTTCCTGAAATCACTTCCTCAACCGCTTCGTAATGAGGTACGAACTAAGCTACCTCAAAAATTAGATGAAGCACTTTCCTATGCCAATGCCCTAAAAGAAGTTCAGGCTTCTGAATCAAACCCTACAGTTTTCGCTGTTACTGCGAAAAATTCCAATTCTCGTACACCCCCATCTCCTTGTCGTTACTGTGGACAAATGCATTTCCACAGAGAATGCCCGCATCGTAATAAAAGTCAAAAGCCACAGTTAAAACCAACTACCACTTGTAGAGTATTTAATGTAATAAAGAACAGACCTTGTCGCCATTGTTCCGGTCCACATTTTGACGTGGACTGCACCAACAAATTCAGACCAAAACCTCGTACTAACTTTGGCAAAATGCCTAAGAAATTTAAAATTCCTCAAAACCTTAATCACAGAGCAAATAGTAATAATCGCTATAATAATAATAATAATCAATATTATAGTAATAATCATAGTCCTCGAATTAATTCAAACAATTCGCGATTTAACCCTTATTCAGATAGACCCCAGTATAGTGATAATAATAATAATGGTAGCAATAACCTCCAAAATAGGCCCACTTGCCAATTTTGTTCTAAATTTGGACATACGGCTCGAACATGTTTCCAGATGCAGCCAAAAAACGGTTAAGCCCACAGCCGCTCTCACGAACGGCTGATGTTATGACCTTTGCTCTCATACCTGCTTTCACCAATTCTGATAATTTGTTAGTAAATTTAAGAATTGGCAAAAAATTTATTCGTGCCCTTGTAGACACTGGAGCTAGTCACAGCCTAATGGATTCCAGTTTTTGTCGAAATAAGAACCTTCAGCATTCCAACATTATTTTAAAATCTCTGACTAACCAAGTAATACCTAATTATGGCATCACGTCCCTTCGTTTGCATGCGGACAATGTCGAAAATTCCAATTTTTCTGGCGAATTCATAGTTTCGCAATTAAAAGGCAAATTCCAATTAATACTAGGTAGAGATTCCTTACATTAAATAGGGCAATTATTAATTTGCGCACACGTACACTAACACTCAATAAATTCAACATTCCATTTTCAAATAGTGCTCAAACGCACCAAATCAATTCGATTCAACAGCTACCCTTACCCAAAACCCTGCAGCTTCGCCACAAAATTATAGTGCCACCTCGCGCACACATAATACAAACACACACACTATATACAAAAATTCCTCTCGACACACAAATTCTGCTTACACAACACAATTCCTTACCTACGGGTCTCTACATGCCCAATTCTATCGTACATATTGCTAACAACACATTCACCATCAACCTTATAAACACTACCTCACACGAAATTGCTATTCAAAAACACTTTCCAATCGCTCATATCGAATACGATTTTGAAACAGACTTACAGACTCACACCATAAACGCAGTACAATCTGCCAATCAAACTAACACAAACGAAATCGCTCTATTTCAACAAGAACTTCTCAACAAATTAACGCATCTCTCTTCCCAACAACAACAACAAGTTCTACATGCCCTCACTCCTTTTTATGACGCTTTCACACACGACCACAATTTCCAAACAAAATTTTCTGGAGTCACTCACCACATTGACACAAAAATCATGCCCCTGTGTCTAGCCGCCCCTATAAGATAGCCCACTCCGAGGCTCCCATTCAAGACCCTCATATAAGACAATCTTGATAGAGGTATAATAGAAGAAAGTAAATCCAACTGGGCTCACCCCGTCATACTCATTAAGAAAAAACACGCTGATCACACAAAGGTTGATGTTACAGACATTACACAGCTCCGAAAACAATACAGGTATGTGGTTGATCTTCGCAAACTAAATGCCATCACCACTTCTGAAATTTACCCGCTCCCGGATATACAGCATATCCTATCCACACTGAATGCCACCCGTTTCTATACCACCTTAGGCATCAGTGGTGCCTTCCACGGCATCCTCCCCCCCCCCCCCCCCCCCCCCCTTGACGAAGATAATGTGATGGATGCAAGAAACTTGAAATAATATTAAATTTTAAATGAATATAAATTATCAAAATAAGTTGCGAAGGGACCAGCCAGGTAATACGAATACCGTTACTAGGAATGTCCAAGAACATTTATGGCTTTGTTCTGACCCCTTCTACTAACAAGGGAGGCACTAAACGGACAAAGAGAAGAAATATTTGAAGACAGACTCGTTCTAGCTACCAAGGTGAAAACATCAGAGCCAATATCAAGTTTACTCCATTTAAATTATAAGCATATTGTTGTTAACTTAAATTCTATTAGAGAATATATCTTTTGAAAAACAGTGCGACTTCATTATTATTGCAAACACTTCATTCTCTTTTAAAATTACAACTTATAAGCCCTTTTCACTAAAACGCTCGTGCTACACACTACCACTACTACAAATACAACATCCACACCATTACATTACAGAAGTTATCGAGAGGCGTGTGTGTAACGTCTGCAAGGTTGCCGTGTGTTGTAGGGTGCAGTCATCTTCTTCTGCGGCTAACGCTGCTTGAAGGTGTGAGCGTTGCGTCGTGTTTGAATGTATTCTCAAGCGAACGCTGCGTGAGTGGGTGAACGTTGCTGTGGTGGTAGGCTGATAGGTGAACAGCGAACACTGCTTGGCGAGTGAGAGTGTTGCGGATGAAGAAGTGACTGGCAATGGGTAGACAAGTCGGTACTGTAGGTGTGTATGTAGTTTCTTGAATTAACTCTATATGGACAAAAAAAACTCTTAAGTATTTCAAAAATAATTAACAAATAAATAAATACACAAAATACGCAAATAAAAAAAATATATATATTTAATAAGCGAGCGGGATGCGGAAGGATTATAGGATTATGAGGAATCCGAAGTTTAGTGTCAATTCCTTTGGTAAAATCTTGTGTATCTGAAAATAATCATACAGAGTTATACATAAATACATTATTGTTAATTTCAATTTCTTAAAGTTAATCATGCAGTTTTCATGCAATCAAATTCATGCGCATGCAATAACATTCATACTCATGCAATCGTGCAGACGACGAAGATTCTTGGATCTGTAAAAGAAAGGTTAAACCAATTTAAATTTCAACAAATATTAGTGTAAAAATTATTAAAGCTAAGAGGTAAAGATGAAATATATATCTTGAGGGGTATGTGCAAGTATTTCGGCCGTTTCTATAGCTATGAGTTCTTTCAACTGTTCTGCGTTTTCTAGATGAGTTGAATATAACCTTGAAGAATACAAGAAAACAATTAAGTATTATAAAAATATAACATTAAAATACAAATGACAGACAAGTACAAGAATAATACAAATTATTTAATTTCCTTTTAAGGCGAACTAAAAAAAATAAATAAATTAGTTTAATACAATAAAAAACATCAATATTAACGTATAAACATATTAAACAAATTCACGTGGTCGTCTTGATTTCTGCAACATAAAATAAATTACAATTATTATTTAAAATATATAATGCAATAATTACAAATATTAAAGCCGGAATAATTTTATGACTCGAAGTACGATAGTTTTCAGTGCTGAAACAAAAATATATGTCATTATTGCAACAACTTAATTAGATATAAACCTGATACATTTATTGTTACATATAACATTTACATGTGGTGTAGTATGTAAAGTTAAGAAGTGTGATAGATTGAGAATTATTTCAAGAGATTATGTCAAGTATTTTATTTCAAGTGTTATGCATTGTGTGCGCGAGGTGGCACAGAAATTTTGTGGCTAGTTACTAGGGATTTAGTGAACTTAGCGATTAGTACTAAATTAGCGCGTTTGAGTACTAGTTGAAAATTTAATGTTGAATTTAAGTGTTAGATACGGTGCGCAAATTAATGACTGCCCTGTAAGAAAATTTCTACAAGTATTAATTGGAAATTGCCTTTTAATTGCGAAGGTATAGATTCGCCAGAAAAATTTGAACTTTTTGACATTGTCCGCATGCAAATGAAGGGACGTGATGCCATAGTTAGGTATTACCTAGTTAGACAGGACTGATGGAAGCAGGTATGATTGCGCCATAGTCATATCAGGTTTTCGAGAAAGCGACTGAGGGCTAACTCGTTTTGGGCTGTATTTGGAAACAATTACGAGCCGTATGTCCAAATTTTGAACAAAATTGGCAAGTGGGCCTATTTTGGAGGTTATTGCTAGTTTCGTTACCATTGTTATTATGATTATATTGAGGTCTACTTGAATAAGAGTTAAATCGTGAATTATTTGAATTAACTCGAGGATTATGATTGTTACTATAATATTGACTATTATTATTATTATAGCGATTATTACAATTTGCTCTGTGATTAAGGTTTTGAGGAATATTAAATTTCTTAGGCATTTTGCCAAAGTTAGTACGAGGTTTTGGTCTGAATTTGTTGGTGCAGTCCACGTCAAAATGTGGACCGGAACAATGGCGACAAGGTCTGTTCTTTATTACATTAAATACTCTACAAGTGGTAGTTGGTTTTAATTGTTGCTTTTGACTTTTATTACGATGCGGGCATTCTCTGTGGAAATGCATTTGTCCACAGTAACGACAAGGAGATGGAGGTGTACGATTAGAATTTTTCGAAGTTACAGCGAAAACTGTGGGGTTTGTTTCAGAAGCCTGAACTTCTTTTAGGGCATTGGCATAGGAAAGTGCTTCATCTAATTTTTGAGGAAGCTTCGTTCGCACCTCATTACGAAGCGGTTGAGGAAGTGACTTCAAGAATGCATCAGTGGCCAGTTTATCTAATATTGTTTGTAAGGCCTCGAGTGGGTTAGCCTGAGCTTTTAAATGAATGGCGGATTGGATATGTCTAATCCTATCCGCGAATGTTTCAGGAGACTCAGTGGGCAAGGACTGAATATTAGTCATCTGTTGTAAGAGGACTAGGGGTGTTTTCTCCTTACGAAATCGGGCTAGAAGTCGCTCAGAAATTAGAGGATACGTTATATTTGTACCCTGGCGTTGTAATTCCGCTTTCTGGGTGTCGTAAAAGATTTTTGCAGACCCTGAGAGTCTAAGTGCTAATATTTCTAATTTGGCAGCGTCGTCCCAGCCAGAAAGACTAGCACAATGGCTAATTTGGTCTAGGAAATCTGACACTTTGGCTGAATTTTCGCCATCGAAGGTAGGTAAGCTATTGATTAATTGCAAATTCCTTAAGGGACTAGGTTGATTATTAATTGGAGGATTTGCTAATTGCTGCTGCGCAAGTAAATATTCTACAGCAGCGTCGATGCCCATGTCTTGTCCATTAATCTTATACAATTTGTCAGTGAACGAATTGCTTGGGGAAAGATTATATTTTTCAAGACGTCTACGTAATTGGAGTAAATTGCCTCCAACAGAAAGTTTATTATCGCGTAATATCTTTATAATTTGGATCTATTAAGTACACTCATAAATTCAAAATTCGAAAGGGATTGAGGTACAAGTGTACAATTACAAAACTTTAAAAATGAAATTCACTAGAAAATTCAATAATGGGAAATATTGAAGATATTTCCGCTGAGAAAGTAATTTAAAAAAAACAATCAAATTATCTGATGGATAATTTGTTTAATCATGAAATTAAAATTTTTACGTACTTGTAAATTGTGGATTCTCGTTGAAAATATCCCAAACAGCTGGCACCAATGTAATGTATGGGTGTGGAGTTGTATTTGTAGTAGTGGTAGTGTGTAGCACGAGCGTTTTAGTGAAAAGGGCTTATAAGTTTGTAATTTTAAAAGAATGAAGTGTTTGCAATGATAATGAAGTCGCACTGTTTTTCAAAAGATATATTCTCTAAGAGAAAATAAGTTAACAACAATATGCTTATAAATTAATTGGAATAAACTTTTAAAACTTGATATTGGCTCTGATGCTTTCACTTTGGTAGCTAGAACGAGTCTGTAGTAAATTTAAGTATTTTACAATATCACACTATTATGTTTAAGAAATTAAGTATTTATCAAGATTAATGCAAAACTGGCACAGATATTTAGAGAGCGATTCCTGAAGCGTCCTGTCTGAAGGTAGAGTTAAGACTGTCCTTTTTTGAACTGAACTATTTGAAAGCTATGGCAGACTCTATTCTTTGGAATTGCTCTCTCTCTCTCTCGCGGGGGAATTTTCTTACAAAGGTTTGGCCTAACGGAATTTAGTGTCTTTGTTTTCTTAATAGCAATGACAGATTTAATATACCTGGTTCTAAAATACACACTTTTTGAAGGTAAATTCACAGCACTAAAATAATTATAAAATATTAACAAAAATACAATTTTGGATACTATAAAATATTCAGAAACTTTAAACTATTATTTTTCGATTTTGTCCTTCCACTACAATAGCCTGCTTCATTTTATGTTCATCGATCGGTTTCGGGCGTTCGCTTATCAGGATGCTTTGATAAAATAGTATTCAGAATGTTTTGGTAAAACATTGAGCTAACACAGACTTGCACAGAGCAAAATCAGTTTACACACTCCGAGTGTATAAACTGATTTTGCTCTGCACAAGAAAGTCCACATTTATTTATATTAACAATACAATGCAGTGGCAAGATTAGCTCACTGGTGGCGCACTGCGCACCTCAAACGGCTCTGGTTCAAGTCCAGCAGTGCTAATTCTAGATTTTTTTGCCCTAGGATCTTCTACAGCTCACTGTCTGGTAACGAGAGAATTCTTCCTATGGGTTGGCAGTACACTGAGAAGGCTTCGAACTTTAGGGCAGCTAAATGACTTCAGGGAGTCTTTGATAGTGAAAGCCCTTGGTCTTCCATACAAATGATAAAAAAAAGAAGTTATCAAACGAAATTTAATCTTTGATCCAAAAACATCTAAGTCCTTGATAACGATATTTAAGCTTATATATAAGCTAATTTTTTGCTCTAACGCTTTGGATCAGTGGCTACCACACTCGTCTTTGAGTGTGCCTTTGAGAACTGAGGGTTCGATTCCCATGAGGACAAAGTCGGCATTGACCCAGCTTCATGAGTAAAAGTGGGAAGCTAGCAGTTGGTAGCGCACCTAGGTAGTGTTGTCAGAACTAAACGGCGATGCAACAGCGGCATGCTTACCGCAAGTCTCTCAATCAAAATCGCCGTCTGACTACTAGCCTTGGTCCTTTGTGGGCTGTTACGTCATAGGTTAAGGTTAAGTTAATTTATTTTACTGTCTTCCAATGCTTTCTGAAACATAATTAATTAATTTAATTATTGAGAACAAATGTTTTGTTTTGTTTTGTTAATTCTTATATTTACTTGTTTCATTTTTCATGTACAACTTTATAAAACAACATTACCTTATAAAACAACCAAGGTATACTATTAAAATATCAGGGTTTGTAAAATATTCCTTCAATGGAAAAGAGAAACGGTGATCTAATGTATGCATTAAAGGTAAAAATAAATGATTAAAAATCCAAAAATAATTTGAATATTAAAGATGTAACAATATAATGTGTTAATATAGATTACAGATATGGTATAATTACTGTAAAGTCACCATTTAGAAGATTAGAAAGATTTAAAGAAAGAAACAATTCATAAATAATGAAAACTGAACATTAAATTATTTTTGAATACCTAGTGAATTTTAAATTATGGCAAAAAATTACTTGACCCAGAGAACTGTAATTAACATAATCGTGACTCACATTAATAATAATATAAAGGTGGGGTGGATGTGGTGGGAGCCGTTAATAACGGCTGTTGAAAGATGACTTTGTGTAGGCGTCGGAATGGAAGATTGTCGTCTCCGAACCGAATGCGCTGAAATAAACGAATAGAATATACGATATAGAAGAAAAAGTATTAAATGTTTAACATGTTTGTGTGTGTGTGTGTGTGTGTGTATGTTTGTTTGTATGTGTGTTTGTGAAGACGGCAAACTGAAATAGCTCTAGGCTAGGACATATAACAACAATAGTGGTTGCACATAAACATACATACATTAGATCTATATATATACAGAACTACACATACCATTCTCTCTACACAATCTCTCTTGTGTACTAATAACTAAACAATATACACATATCACGTACTAACACACAAACATGCTGACAACATATATACATACATGCCACACAACTGTACACATATATATATATATATATATATGTAATCGCTAGAAAAGATAATTTTATCTTTATCCACCCACCTTAAACAGACATCACTTATTTCCAGAATACTACACGCAATAACTATGAGTTCGCCGAAGATTCACTTTCTCCACATAATTCATAGTTAATTTTAAACAAACATGATTATTATATTCTAAGAAATTAGTTTTCAAAATAAAAAAAAGAATGGCAGCTTAAATTAATGGTTAAACCATGCATTGTGCGAAAATTATTATTGCTAGTCGGTGAAAATATACACAATATGACCAGAATTTCATTAAACTAAGTATCTATTATAAAACGAAATGACGTTAATAAAATTCACTTCACTTTAAAATTGATAATTCTCGGAATTTTAAAGCGTAATAGAAATCTGATATGAGACTAGCAAAAGAGTTATAATTTTGCATGATCTCAAAAATTAAATTCTTCATTTTCTTGAAGTTCAATGGATCAATATTATTCAAATCGAAGTTTTTGGTTCATCCAGTTTTTAATGCACTATATAAGAAGCTATAAATTGTTGCATTGGGGTGATGGATACTTGTAATGATACTGATAACTTTGTAATCCAGAAGATAGCACCAATAATATTATGAACAAATAAAGTTTGCAATTTAACGTCATAGATTAGCTAGAATCTATCAAATCACTTATTCCTGCAATATGTTTCAATTAAAAGCTTGTTTGTTTATATCTGGGCAATTAGTACATCAAATTTAAAAGAAATCATTTTCTTGAAATTTCTGATTTTAATAAAGCTAGTGTTTTTTTTAGGAAGGGGGAAATGCCCAAAGGCACGTTCCAGCTACCCGAGTTGGGTGTGTGGGGCTCTTACCCACTAAAAACTCCCTCCAAATACAGCCGTGAAAACTCCCCCGGGGGAGCCTCGTATGTATAAGTCATCTATCCTACTCTCTTCTTGCTAAATATTTAATAAATTCTCTCCCCTTCTGCTTCAGAATACACTCTGCATACCCTGCAACTTTATTCCAAGCGCCTTCCTCTGTTAGCATTCATCTAACTAGAGTTTCTGGAGTCAAAGTTCCAGTGTCTCTCCACAGTTGCTCACTTTCTATACTCCATCTGGTACACTTGAAGAAAGTGTTAGGGGCATCATCTACTTCTGCGTCACCATACATACACCTGGCGGACATCCGTTTCTTCATCCTGTATAGGTAGCTCGCGAAGCATCCATGACCTGTCAGAAATTGCGTGGGGTAAAAATTAACCTCCCCTTGCTTCCTATTAGCCCAGCTATAGGGTCTTCGATCAGCTTGTATGTCCATCTAGCCCTTGTGTCTGTGCTCCAGCGTCTCTTCCATTCTTCTTGTAGAATAGAAGACGCACTGCTTGTTGCCTCATGTTTCCCCAGTTCCTTGGGCATATAACAAAATTGCCATGCCGAGGCAATTAAGTCAATGGGAGCTGTACGTGCGATCACCAAGGCTGTAGTCTCGGATACCGTGCGGTAGGCGCTAATAATTCTCAACGCTCCTCTTCGTTGATCCGCCAGAAGTCGCTTGGCGTGCTTAGATTGACTCAGGGCTCCAGCCTAAATCTCAATCCCATACAGCATTATAGTATTTGCCACTCGTCATTAACAACTTTCTCTTAATGGCGGACGGGCCGCATATATTAGCCATTATCCTACTAAGCATCGATGTAGCTCTCATCGCCTTCGTAGACACATGCTTAATATGTTTCCCCCGAAGGATAATCTTTTGTCCAATAAAACACCGAGATATCTATTTTCTCTCTTGGGTTCGAGTTTCTTCATGTCAATCGTCATATTCCTTCCGATATCCGTGCGTCG